>CAUYRH010012791.1:0-61238 GCA_963574655.1 Perodicticus potto | reverse complement strand
AATCCCACATGCTCACAGGTATGTGTGTAGTCACATATACATACACACACACACATACACACAGATCCAGATTCTCCAGAGGGACTAAATAGCGGGACCAACCTTTAAAATTACCTACGGTGCACCTTAGAAGGGTACAGGCGAAACTTACTAAGTGCAGAATATAAATGTCTTCATACAGTTATAAGAAAATGCCATGAAGGCTATGTTAAACAGTTCGATGAAAATATTTCAGATTGTATATGAAGTCAGCACATTGTGCCCCATGATTGCACTAACGTACACAATTATGATTTAATAAAAATAAAAATAAAATAAAATTAAGCTTCCATAAGGGGAAAGACAGCATCATGAGTGTATACTGGAGTAGCAGCAACATTAGGCGATGTGTATCATGTATTGAATGTTTATGTGGGAGAACCGCGGTAAGTCTCTCAGAAACGTGAGCTAATGTATTTAAGGTTAGTGAGCTTAACCTGGGATATTTCTCAAGTGGTGAAAACCCAAGCGATGAAGAGACAGAACGAGGCGACATGCAGCAGTGCTTAATATAGTACAAGCATTTAAAATTGAGATTACCTGGGCTTCAACCAGGCTGCGTGGCTTTCGAGGCGTTAATAATTCTGAGTATCAGCTGATCATCTACCTAACAACTCAGTTCTAAGAACTTAAGAGATAATATAAAACACTTAGCTTCGTGCCATATATAGAAGAAGTGCTCAAAAGTGCCAGCTCTCAATATTCCCAAATAATGTGATTACAAATCTCTTTCTGAATTTATCTGCTTCATACACTTCTATACTTGAATCCAACGTGTTGCTTCTTTGGTTGCCTTGTATCCATGTGCCATTATGAGACGGTGTTTTCCCCTGAAAGTCTCGAAAGACAGGTGAGCTTGGAGATCCCACATTGAATGCTTAGGTATTTTATACACGTATGTGTGTGTGTGTGCGCGCGCTCATATATATATAGAGAGGCACCAAGCACAGTGCTGAGATCTACAGGGAAGGAAAAAACTTATGGTATGGGCTAAAACTTCCAGAAAGTTAGATGATTTGAGAAAAGTATGTAAATGTATTCATTCAACAATTTTAGGAAAATTAAAATACGAAACATGATTACACTCAGGGGCCAATCTCATACACTAAGACCTTGACGCTCCCGCAATCTCTAAGCGTTTAAGTCTCTGCGAAAGCCTTTCTGTGGCCGCTATGTAAGTATGACCGGGAATAAAGCAAAAACCCGAGGGAAGTATTACTTCCGATCTCCATTTCTTCCATAGTTCTTGGCTTATTTTTCCTTTGTTATTGAATATCCTCCATGTTTTTCCCTGTCCCCCAACTCCACACCATCCTCTTAACATGAAACTGAAAGAATAAAAGAGCAGCAAAGGCACTAAACAAAAAAAAAAAATAAGGAAAGGGAAGAAAAATATCCATAAGGGCGACAAATATAACAGAAATGATTCACTAAGTGTTATTGTCAAATCCTACACTAAGGTCTTCACAGTATAGACGTTCAAGTCAGTATCCTGAGTCATGGAGCTGAACACCCCGAGATCGTCTGGAATGTATTAAGAACATGGCGGTAAAGTTAGACAGATCAGCCTCCTTTGAATCTCAGCTCCAAAACTGATACACTGTCTTCATCCCTGTACCTGTTAATGTTTTTACAAATATTAAAAGCAAAATATATATATATAATTTTTTTTTTTTTTTTTGCAATTTGTGGCCAGGGCTGGGTTTGAACCCGCCACCTCCGGCATATAGGGCCGGCTCCCTACTCCTTTGAGCCACAGGTGCTGCCCAATAAATACATGTTTTTTAAAATACAGTCGAACCTCTATAAATCCAAGGGACTGGAACAAACTAGTCAGCATGCAAAGGTGGTCCATATATGGAAGTAGACCTAATGCAGTGACACACCCAAGTACTATACTTTCTCGTACAGCTTTTGTTAGAGAATATCATTTGAAATCATGAATAATCAAAACACGATAAAATCATACATACAGTATCATACAAAATCAGCACACTGATCCTTTTCTCCTGGTTTAATCACTATTTCTGAGAGAAGAGGCCATCTCTGTCTGTGTCTTATCCTTATTACTAAAATAAGAAAGCCCTCTCAACGCTGGCCACCCCACTCAGCACCCCTGGGCTCTTCTCCAGGGCAAGTAGCTTCAACTGCTTTATCAGATTCCCGACCACCTCTTCTCTTGGGAGTCTCTGCAATTTCTGGGTCGTCCTCACTTGCATCTCCCACGCCATCAGCTGCTTCACGCACTTTTACGCTGGTCGGTATTTCAGTCACTCTCACCTACAAAGTTGCCTTGGGTCAGGTTTACTCCAGGTTGCCACCTCATCACCCACTGCAACAAAACTGTCCAAATCTACCCCTCTGAGTTCTGCCAGGAGAGGTGGGCTGTCTGATGGGGCCAGAACATCATGCTCTTGGGTTGTGACAAAGGCAACTTTCTTAAAGCACTTCTGTGTTGTTTCTGGCTGAACTTTACTCCAAGCAGAACTGATCCAGAGGACAGCACCCAGAGTGTCAGCTGATGCAGGGATGGAGCTGCCCCCGCAGGAGGACCACAGGTTGGTGGTTCAGTAATGGCCAGCTGCAGGAACTGGCTTAGCACTGCCTTTTCATGTTTTTTTTATTAAGTCATATATACATAGATCACAAATACATTTATGCCTTTGTGGGATTCAATGTGATTTTTTTGCACAAATTGGAGTGCTTACATCCTACTAATTAACATAGCTTTCACCTCATTTACTTAATCAGACTGTTAAGACATTTGTGTTCAATACTTGATAGATTTGACTTGTACCCTTGCAATATGCTCCGGAGGGCTAATGGCAGGGCTACACCTTTTAATGTTTTGATGATGCCTTGGTTAAGGGGTTGGATTTCTGAGGCCGTGTTTGGAGGCAGAAATTTCAGTGTGACATTTGTGAGATGACTCGTGACCAGGACGGGTACCGTTTCTTCTTCATTTCGCAGTCCACACGTCATCGTCCACGTTGCATTTGTTTTATCTCCAAGGGCCGGCGAGGTCTTTGGGCTTCAGGTTCTTGAATGGACATGGCTTTGCCAATTTACCAATCACCAAGGGCATTAGTTTCTCTCCAGCTGAGGTGGTGTGAACAGAAAGGTGAACCAATCCCTCATTGGTCACCCTTCATGGCCAGTCTCCCGTTAGGCATCCCCTTGAAAAACAGTCCCCACTCAGGACTGTCAACGATGCTGCCACCTCCCAAGCTGCTGGTGAGTCTGGGAACTTCCTGATGAACTCTTCCACAGTTTCTCCTGCAATTTCACTGGATTCACCAAGCAACACTTTCTGGGAGATCTCATGTCACAGTTTAAATTTATGGAGCTAACTACTGATGCCTGGAAATCTGCCACCCCAAATTCCAGTGTGCCTTTTTTTTTTCTAGCAACTTCTTGGATCATTGGCCTGGAGATTCCAGCATTAACTGTCCTCATTTGTTTGAACAAGCTTCATGTGGCCTCACTGACTCCGCTGAGAAACGCTTTCCCTCTTTCCCACTGCAGGTCTCTGCCTTCCTTACCAACTCTCTCCAAGTGCTCATGCTAACATTTGTGGATGGTGCTGACTGTGCGCTTGCTAATGCCAGAACGTTCCGCCGTCTTTCTCGGGCTGCTGCTTACCAGGGAATGTACAACAACTCCTTCCTTCAGTGTCAGAGGACTTCTTTCCTTTGGGCATCATGTCTTGATTGTAAAATTATAAAAATTATAAAAATTTTTAGCAATTGTAAGATGTACCTATAATTCAGACCAGTCCTTCATGTTGAAAAAAAATCTCCCGGAAAACATGATGAACAGTAGGATGTTAGGCTTAATTCAATATATGGTAATAAAACATGAAAAGGAATTTAGACTAACAAAAAACTAATGCAACGAAGGGCAACGGCCACACCTTCTACCCTTGGTGTACAGGGGCTCAACTGGCCCAGTTACAGAGGATAAATTAATGCTGTGTGTCACAGTCCAAGTGGTCAAGATACAGCAGAGGTGGTCAATACAGAGAGGTCAGTCTATACATTGGTACACATCAGGTCCATGAAAATTAGGTCCACCTAAGGTAGTGGCCCATATAGATAGGTGCTCAACTATGGAGGCTCTACTATATAAATTTGGCATGGTCAGGCTCTCAATAAATAATAGCTTCTTAAAAGAATTAACAGAATGTCTATTCTGTGTTCCTAACAGTCCTAAACAGTCTTACAGTGTCCCCCAAATGATTTAAAATTTAGTTATTCAAAGCTCGAAAATTAAGTCCAAATTAACGAAACAGCAGGGTACTATTCCAGAGACTTAACAGTCCCATAAACACATATAACTCGCGTGGTGTTACATCTGAACTATGATGCTACTTTTACAGACAGCCAATGGCTGATGCTCATGGCCTGTAAATTTAAATTCAGATCGGAATGGAAATGGCACTTACAGGCCACCAAGTGGGTTCACACGATTCACCATTTCTGACCTTCACCTTTGTATCCCCCAGGGACTGCACCCTTGCATTCCCACACACGGGCCAAGCATGCACAGGGAATTCTTCTATTGTGAAGTAACCCAAGTGTGAAGTAAAGACGGTGTTAAAATGTTGGTGGGATTGACGGTTGCCACTGCATAATAAAGAAAAATGACACAGAGAAAGATAGAAAACCCTTACTTATCCCTATCTACAATGTGAATTGGGGGGCAACTGTGATGACAAACCTTGTGAAAGTTAAAAACCAAATCTAGAGAAATGCGATTTTGACTCCCATGAAACTCTTTCACCCCAGATTTACAAAACAGGCTTGAGGAAATTCCTTCTATAAGGATAACACTGCAGGGAAGGGAGCTCAAGTCACAGAGTCCAGGAGATTCAAGATCCCATAGAACTGTGGAATGTGCGACTCTGTGTGACCTTATTAAGCTGCTTTAGGAAAAATGCACAGGCAATTTTAACAGTACTCCTAAATACTGATGCCAATATAAATTCTCGAAAATGTCTTATTACAGTAATTAAGGAACAACTTGAAATTCTTAGCCAGTTCCTAAACCTCAGGTTTTACAAACTTATTTGTGTAGACATTGGTCCATATTTAAAGTTAAAAAATAATTACTGGTGATTGCACTTATTTTCAGTGGAAGAGAAGCAAATCCATTTGGTAATCCTTTACAGTTCTGCATTTACCAGGTAGACACATTTTACCACACATTTTGTAGGTTACATCAAATCAGGAGATTAAGTTTCCTGTCACTTTTGCTATTTCAAGCGGCTCTAATTTACAGTCACAAGGGAGTACTCATAAATCATCCAAAAGTTGTGACTAAAAATGTTTTTATGTGGCTAGAAAAATGATTCTCAAAATACGTTTGGGTTTCTTTTTTCCCACAAATACATGAATTTTAATTTTCTATAGGTCACGGATTTTCAAGTGCTATTCTACAGAATTTCCAATGCCAGCTTTTTGCTGCTGAGAACCTTACCACAACTTGTTCATTAAACAAAGTAGCAATGAAATGAAAGACATCTCTTTATGTTTTTACTCTTAACACGTTCTCTTCCCTTTTCAGGATTTGGTTAGAATCCAGTGTTGCTGGGGCCCCCTCGGTTCATCACTGATGACCGTGTGTTCCATTATCCTGCCATTTACCAGGCAGCACTAGGATGTAAGAACAATTATAATTCTCTACCTCACATTTTTAAAGAACTAAAACACATAAAGTTTGGAAGCAAATATTTCATGATATGCCACAAAATTATTTAAAGCAAGTGGTTAAAGCTACAATGGACTATGCTATTTACAATAAGAAAACATAGATGGCATAGCTCATTGCTAAAAGTAACTTCCTGTGCGGTGCAAATACAGCCAGTCCACACAAAGTGGAAATGTCGCAAAGGCACGTAACAACAGTGGGAGGGACAGGACGCAGAAGGTATCTACACTGCCTCCAACGTAAGAATGGATTGTTCCCGCTGGTATTTGCAACTGGGAAGTGACACGGGAGCTCTAAATTGGGATGACAAGCAAACGTCTCTCCTCTGCCCTGTCCCAAACCTTGCCCACTTCCTCCCTCCTCAACTGCTTCTCAGAAAGGTCTGACAAGGGCTGGAAGATGGGGGTTAGCCTGGGGCTCACCCCCAGCTCCTGGTCAACTTAGTGCTCTAGAGCTACAAAGGACAGTCTTTCTCTAGGGTCAGTAAACCGCAGTACTTCTGAACTAGAAGTCAAAGTCCAAAACTCACAGAAAGAGATGCAGAGGAGCGGCATATGAACAGGACCCACATACCATAAGTAATTTAACAAAAATGCATTTGACTTTATATCCTTTCATGTGAGCAAACTACTCTGAAAAAGGTCTATCCAAAAAAAGTGCTATGTATGCCTATCTGCACACTATAGTTATCCATTTAATTCCTCCTTGAAAGGCATGTGTTACTTCAACATTTGAATGTTTTGATTAGACTTAACACAATGGTGTTCCATTATAAAGTCCATCCCATTGGACCCCACCTGTTGAGACCCAACTCTTTTTTTTTTTGTAGAGACAAGAGTCTCACTTTACCCCCTTGCCCTCCATACAGTGCTGTGGCGTCACACAGCTCACAGCAACCTCCAGCTCCTGGGCTCAGGCGATTCTCCTGCCTCAGCCTCCAGAGTAGCTGGGACCACAGGTGCCTGCCACCACGCCCGGCCATTTTTTTGTTGCAGTTTGGCTGGGGCCGGGTTTGAACCCGCCACCCTCAGTATATGGGGCCGGTGCCCTACCCTCTGAGCCACAGGCGCCGCCAGAGACCCAACTCTTTAACTTGAATTTTACTTTCATCTTTCCTTATTTTCATCAGCAATAATACTTCATGAAAATATATTGGAAAAAGAAATTTAAGGTTTTGGAGAATTGTGCTGTATGAATCTCTTCTTCTTCAGAAGGTAAGTAGAAGCTATACACTCTCCAGGAGAGTGCTCTGGTTTTTCTATAATTAATCCTTAGCCCCTCAGGGGTGGGAAACCTTTTCGTGTTGGAAGTCTGCATTAACTTGGTTGTACTCAAATAAGGCTGCATTCAAGAAACTTCAATTAGATATACTTAAAAATGTACATTATTTTGTAAAAATCCAGTAACTATGTCCTTAATAATCTCAAAAATGCAAACTATTTGATTGAGATGGAAAATTCTTACCCTGGAAGCCAGTGCCTGCGGGGACTTTCCAAAACTTGTCTGCCCACTGCTCACGGCTAACCGCCCCATCTGCCTCTGTACTTGGTTGGCTGCAAAACTCGGCAGCTGGCTTGCAACTACCTACCCCTTAGAAACTGCTCTCTCAGTTTCTCTGAGACTGTAGAGACAGCCACCGGCCGGCTAATAAAAACTCAGGATACTTCAGATCTGGGTGCGTGATCCTTTTCTCGCTCCACGACATTTGAAGGCCCCAGCGAGATGCCTAGGTTTTCATCTAGGTTGGGACCACCAGTTGCAGCTGGGCACACGGGCCGGCCTCCATTTAGGGGACGGCCACTGAGAGACGTTTCCCAGCCCCAGATGAGAGGCTGACTCCTGTTTCCTGCCCCAATCTGCCAAATTATTTGACTAAATTTGGGGCACCTGATGGAGTGATCAAGTTCTGGTTCTGTCCCTTACCAATAAGTCTGAACCACCTGGAGGTTAACACAGCCATTAAGTTGGGTAGCGGGCCTCATGCAGACGCCGACCAAGCCTACAGGAGGCTGTGTGCAGCCGTCTGGTTTCACTTTTACTGTCCTCCCTTTCCAATTCGACATAAACGTGTGAATAAATGTGTGAGTGATTGAGTTTTAGGTGTGATTCCATAGCCCCTCCAGGCTACAGAATCCAAGTGGGCCTTCACCCATAGTTCCACAACTCTATCATATGGCTTAGTGGTGAATCTGCCTCCAGGGCGACCTGGCACAGGGTTTATATGTTCTGCCTATGCTAAGATAGAGTTCTTATCCTGTCAGGGACTTGGCTGGACAGGCACCTGACTGAGCCCTTCCCAGTCTTTCCCTTTTTGTCCATCACTCTTTCCCCATCCCTCTCCCACTGCTTATGTTTGGCCCAGGTCCTCCAGACCCTGATTCTGCTGATCCTCAGGTGGCCTCCAGGAGAACAGGCTATTGTCCCTCTGAGGGGAGCCCCCCCCCCGGAAACATTCCAGGGCCCCTGGAGGACCCAGAGCCCTCAGGAGACTGGCTGACAATCTCCCCTAAATTCACCTGTGAGTCCGCCTCCAGAGGTAAGCCATTTTAACATCTATTTTTTAGTGTCTGCAGACATTTGGTTTAACTATTGACAGTATTTTTGTTGTGCTTATTTGTTGTGGGCTGCCATGGAAATATGTAACTGTTGAATTCGTTTGTTGTGATTTGTGTAGGGCCCTTAAGGACCTCTGAGGGAAGGCCAAAGGGGCAGGAGCTTTGGACAGGAACCCCAGGTTGCCAAGCTATCAGCCTGTTGGGGGCTCCCAGAATGTGTGTCAACACCCCTTGCTAGAAACACCATTTGGGTGGAAGTGGGGGTCCAATCAACCCCCGGGGTGTTAGATCACCGGCTGGCCTGTTAAAAGGTATGTTAGAGTGAGTGGATATAGTACGACTGAAATGAACTTCAGGGGTGAGATTGGACCTCCTTCCCTCACAGGACCTAAGGGAGTGTTGGTTTGCCTCCTATGCCTAAGTGGCAGTTTGAGTGGGAAATCGACGCTGCCCAGGTTAAGAAATGGGTTGGAATGTGTGCATGTGAGTGCTTGGAGACTGACTGAGATGGGTAACAATAGGTGGAATTTTACCCTCCCCTTCACAGGATGAAACAATTGTGTGAGTGGCCCCTTTTTCATTGCTCCAGCTTTGACCCCTGACTATTCTGAGAGAAACTGGAAGTTCCAGGTTTTCTTCTGTTTTAGACACAGATCTAGTCTTTGGCAGCCATGTGGCCATGTGAGACTTCTGGGGGGAAATGAAAAGACATCAGAAAGAATGACTGCGTTGTGGTTTTGTTACTGGAATTTCTTCAGTGAGTCCTTGGTTTCGGGGACTCAAGAATTGAGCCCTCAGGCCACAGATGAGTGATAAAATGGGATTTTGTTGGACAGAGGGGTGTGCAGAGAGAGTGGAGAGTGCCAGAGCTACTGGCAGGGGGAAGGAGGCCCAAGTCAGAAGTTTCCTGCCTGGGTCCTTTGTCTAGGGGTGAATAATTAGCCCTGAGAAACATTTTGGCCAGGACTTATAGATGGAAAAATACCTTTATAAACTAAATGGGTGTTTTAGCAAATGAATGAATGCAGCCCCTCACCTTGGGCAAGGTTATTAGGTCTTTGCTGCAGTTTTTGTCTGGGGAGATTAGAGCTTGCGCTCCCTACTCAGGGTGGAGACATCCAAAATGTTTAGGACTGCTTTATTCATGACTTGGTTAAGGTTCAGAGAGTATGGCCTGCAAAGTATTCATGCCTAAAGGTAGAAATCTGATTTCTGAGCTTACCTGAACACGAAAAATAGGAATTCCCTGTCTGGCCCTAAATGGGAAAATCCTGTATCAATGTTATATGCCATAAAATGTCTCTCATTTGTAAAATGTGATAATTTGGTTGTTTAAGTTGGGGAAACTGAGTCTTTGTCAAAGAATACAATTCTAGCCTTTAAAACCCTGTAATTATCAGTTTGGCCAAATGAATGGCTGACTTCATAGTGAACTGTGTTCCTGTTTTATAGAAAGTGGTTTCTTTGGAAGTAAGAGGAATTATACAGAAAGAAAAATAAGCATTGTGTAAGGAAAGAATCTTGTATGATAAATTTTGTCCTGAAACAGGAAAAGTGAAAAGCAGGACAAAAGTTAAAGAAAATTTAGAATGTTTGTAGATTGTCTGTGCAAGTTAAATAAAGCTCATGAAATGAAATTTGTAAAGGAATTTACATGTGATCCATTTGACTATGTACTTACCGCCTTTAAAATCTTTTGACTTATAATTTTATTTGAACAAATGTTTTAAGGCTTTGATATGTGACAAACCTCCCAAAATCAAAACTTGAAATTTGGGGCTCAACCACCAGAGCACAGTGGTTGCAGGGCCGGCCGTGTGCACTAGGGCTGGCAGGTTCTAACCCAGCGCAGGCCAGCTTAAACAACAATAGCAATTGCAAAAAAAAAAAAAAAAACCACAACTCTAAATTTAGTCTTTTTGAAATATTAAGACCACTGAAAGTCTTTGAAAAACAAATTAGACTTGTTTATTTAACATGTATAGGAAACATTGTCAAATGTAAAATAGTGATTATCACTTTTTATGATCATGCTATTTACGACCCCCACCTGTAAGTCTCCCTCCCTAGATTTCCTTAGGACATTTAGATTGTAACTGTTTTGTTAAGGAAAAATTGCTAACTGTTCTCAGGATCATAGCATTGCGTAAACCAATTGCCCTATCCTCGTGATTTCCCCTAACTGCTATTTTCACTTCTATAACTATGCTTGCTTGCCCCCTCCCAGGAAAATTCTGCCTTATAAAAACCAGAGCCTCAGACAACTCTGGGCTGCTGTCAGAAACCTCACCTCTCCGCTCTGGCAGGAACCCTAATCCTGATCCTTCTAGGACTCCTCATAGGGCCAATCCTCATTAACTGTCTCACCTCATATATCCGCAAACGGGTCCAGGCTGTCAAGCTCATGGTCCTCCGGACCCACTATCAGCACATTTGCCAGGACGCGGATGAAACAATGATTTGATTCCCATAAAAACCAGTGGGGGATGAGATGGAAAATTCCACCACGGCCATTTCCCTACTTTCCAAAACTTGTTTGCCCGCCGCACACTGCTAACTGCCACGTCTGCTTCTGTACTAGGTTGGCTGCGAAACTTGGAAGCTCGCTTGCATCAGCCTATCCCTGAAAAACCCCAACTCTCCTGAGGTCGGGGCTGCTCTCTCGGTTTCTCTGAGACCGCAGAGACAGCCACCGGCCGGCCGGCTAATAAAGTCTCCATTGGGACACTGTGGATCTGGGTGCGTGACCCTTTCCTCGCTTCACAACATGATAATCTTAAAGTTAAATAACCTTTTAATGACCCTGTTGCATCTGCATTTCACTGGAAAGTTTTTGAATATTTGCTTGCAGCATAGAGGTTCACAATTTCAGCTGATTCTCTAGATCCGCAGTCCCCGACCTGCAGAGGCTGGTCCCTGCGGCCTGTTAGGAGCCGGGCAGCACGGCAGGTGACCGGCAGTCAAGCCCAGCCTCAGCTGTATTTACAGCTGCTCCCATCACCTGCATCACTGCCTAAGCTCCGCCTCCTGTCACATCAGCGGTGGCACCGGAGTCCCAGATGAGCATGAGCCCTGCTATAAACTGGGCATGGAAGGGGCCTAGGTTGCTGCTCCTTATGAGACTCTAATGCTTGATGATCTAAGGTGAGGCTGCGGAGGTGACACTAGCACTGGGCTGTAAATATAGATTGTCATTAGCCGAGAGGTTTGCCTACAGAGACCAGGATAAATCAACTGCTTGCAGACTCATATCAAAACCCTATCAATGAGTGGCAAGTCACAAACTACAGCTGGTGGCAGGTGTTATAGCGGCTAGGGAGTGTCTTACTTCAATTGTAAAGATGCATCTGCTGACAGGCTTTATAAGGCAAGTCAGCTGATGTACTTCAGTTGCACTGCTGAGTTTGCTGGCAGGCTTTAAGTCAGATTCTGACACTTATTTCAGTGCATGGCTTACCCGTTACTGTATGTACTATTCTCATCCATTCCTTTGTCCCACACTGCCTCAGTCACAGTTTTGGTCAGCCCACAAGCTAAGCCTCCCCCAAACGAGTAACAGACAATCGTCACTAGAGAGCTGCTTGGACAAGGGAAAAAGACCCAATGAGACAGAAGACTAAGACTGCCAAGAAAATGAAAGCTGCCTTTCAAAGAAAACACCAAGAGTCCTACTTAAATTATGGGTTCACTGCAACAGGTGATTCACGTTCTCCGCCTTGTTTAATGTGCCAAGACCAGCTACCTTACCAGGAAACCTTCAACACTGCTGCACCACATTGGAGAACAAGATCCTGCATTAAAAATCCCTGTGGAGTTTTTCCAAAAGAAAACATAAAGATGAAGAACAGACACAGTTATTGAGGCCACTGCTCCATCAGACGTGTCTGCACTGAACGCATCACGGGAGCGGCTAACGGCACTGCTAACGCTCAGAAGCCCGTTCCTGCTGAAGCGTTGGTTGGTCCAGCTACTAAGGACGTTTGTCGTGAACTTCAGAAGCAGCAGTTTAAAAGGTGGCCCGTGTTCCTCTTTCTGCCAGCACCAGACCTAGACGCATGGATGACTATGCACAATGTTGAGAGGGTGAGTCACCACGGTACACAGTTCAGCCTGACAAGTGCAGAGATGTTGACAACAAGGTAACAAAGCTTGTTTTTGTGCAAGATTGTCCCAGCAGGATGTGCATGAGAATATGTTACATGCACAAGGACACATGTGCTTTTGTTGCCAACCAACCCTGCAGCTGCAGAACTATTTAAGTCTTTTGTTGCTTACACTTCAGGGGAGCTGCACTGGCCGTTCCGTGTTGGTTTCCGCTCGGACGGAGCAGCTGCCGTTGGGTAAAGAAGCCACTTCTGAGTGGGAGTCTACGCACTCTGCCGTCCACAGAGAACCGCTGGCTAGCCGGAAACGTCACAACGCCTTGCAGGATGTGTTTAAAATTATCAACCACGGTAAGGTAATAAGCCCTTAACTCACGTCTGTTCACGCAGTTCTGGGAGGAGACGGACGCACACCACACGAGTCTTCTCTTACACACAGAAGTGATGGCTTTCTAAAGGGAGCTCGCGGGCCAGAGTTTCTGAGTAGCCGGAGCTGCTCTAGAGACTTCTTTTAGAAAAACAGGTATCACTGGCAGCACCATCAGTGACACAGAATGGGTCAGAAAAACTTGCTCACTCCTGTGATATATTCAATCTGTCACTTCAGGGGAGAACTACAATTGTGTTCACGTTGGCAGATAAAGTGGCTGCCTTCAAAGCCAAACTGGAATTAGGGGGGCTACAAGTGAACGTCGGGAGTTTTTTACCTGATTCAAACACTAGCAGAGATTTTGAAAAGACCTGGGCAAGGCCTTCTTCCTCCCAGCCGGGGCATCATCACCTGAGTTCAAGTGTGAGCATTATCTCCCAACCACAACAGACAACTGACTTGGGAAGGAATGGGTCTGAGACCCATTTGTGAATAATCCAGGTAAACTAACTCTGCCTGTGCTTGAGGCTACAAATGACAGCAGGCTTAAAAGTATGTTTGAGATAATACTTGCTAAATTAAAGTCAGGGGGAATATCTGCAGATGGCCACAAAGCACTGGCAAGTCTGCTTCCACTCCTAACAACCCATCTTTGTGAAGCTGGGCTTTCTGCTGTGACAGCAACCAAAACAAGATTACGGAGTAGACTGGACATAAGCAGCACGCTTCACACATCGCTGTCTCCCGTCACCCCCAGAGGGGATGGTCTAGTTGCAGGGAAACAGCTCAGGGCTCCCAGTCCCGCATTATGGTGAGTTGTGTAATTATTTCATTACATATTACACTGTAAGAATAACAGAAGTAAAGTGAACAATAAATGCAATGCCCTTGAAGCATCCCAAAACCTTTCTCCCAGTCCCAGTCCATGGAAAACTGTCCTTCATGACATCAGTCCCCAGTACCCAGAGTCCTTCATGACATCAGTCCCCAGTGCCCACAGTCTCTCATGACATCAGTCCCCAGTGCCCAGAGTCTCTCATGACATCAGTCCCCAGTGTCCAGGGCCTTTCATGACATCAGTCTCTAGTGCCCAGAGTCTTTCATGACAAGTCTCTAGTGCCCAGAGTCTTTCATGACATCAGTCCCCAGTGCCCAGAGTCTTTCATGACATCAGTCTCCAGGTCCCAGAGTCTTTTATGAATCAGTCTCCAGTGCCCAGAAGGCTGGAGGCCACTGTCTTGCCTGGGAATAGTCATTTATGACCTGAAGGGCACCTCGATTTGGGTTCAGGAGGGGAATGAAGATTCACAGCAGTAAGTGGTTAAAAAGCAAGAAAGCATTTTCAGCCATGTTGCCAAAGGGCTAGGTACTCTATTGCATTTTGCCCTATTTTAACTGGGTCTTTCTTAGCATCAAACAATGACTTTAAAATGCCATCTACTAAGAGCTCAATCAATCCCATTGACAGTTCTGTATACGCCGTGGTGATATCAACTGAGGCTGAAATGCTAACTTGAGTGTGATGCCATGACTCTCAAAGTCGTTGAACTCTTCATTGTATTCTCCAAGTAGTAGGTCTATAAGAGCTAGGTATTCTTTAAATAATTCTCTTATCATCCTGCTCATCAATAAACGTTACTAACTGGGGAAAATGTTCATCTGAAATTTCCTTTTGAAAAAGTGTTTTGAAAACAGGTAGCTTTTTGCAAATATTTGGATTATTTTGATCCATATCACATACAGCCTTAGTTTTACCTTGCAAAGAAATAATCAAGTTGTTTTGATCTGACATACCACACAGAAATGTTACATTACTATAGAAAACTTCTTTCAATAATTCACATTGCTGATTCTGTTCTTCATAAAGTTGAACGATCTGTTCTCGCAGAGATGAAATTTTGGCTAATACCTGTCCTTGGCACAGCCAATGCGCCTTCCAATGAAACGGCAAATCTACACTGAATATTTTCATCCTTCAGTTTTAGCATGTTACAAAAGGGACTATGTTGTGTCAATTTGTACAAATATAGTTAAAGATACTTATATCTTGTCGCAAAGTGTTGGTTAGAACAGTTGCTTTAGTTCAGAGAATTTGCTAAAGTAAGACCCAATGAAAGGAAATGAAAAGAAATGAGAACATCTGGATGTGTCAATACTTTTTTTAAATCTGTGCAATAAACCTTTCATGGTTTCCTGTCATGGAAGGTGCACCATCTGTACACACACCCACTAAATTTACCAAACTCAGTCCAACTGCATACTTGAATGTTTTTGAAGACATCTATTCCAGGGGTTCTGTTCACAAGATTACCCAAAGCAAATAACTCTTTGTAGCAAAGAAAATCTATTATGACCCAAATGAAGTATAAAAACTCTGCCAAGTCAGCCGTATCTGTTAATTCACCCAAAGGGATTGAATAATATATATTTTCCGTTTGAAGTATACCATGAAGTTTTCTGTTTGAAGTATAGCATGAAGTTGTCCTGTTAAGGTGAAGGCTAATTCATGCTGCAAATCAGTTACAACTTCCACGAAGCATTCTTTCACTGCTTCTCCATCACTGAATGGTTTTCATTTTCCCCAAATTTCTGAGCTACTTTATGAGTTGATTCAGTGGAATGATTTTCAGGTTTATTGCTACTTGAAAGAACTGTCTTTGCTTTTGCTTTTCCTCTTTCACTTGTGTAATACCTTTTGCCTCTCCCTGTAACTTAAACTCTGGTCCTTATGACTGTTACAATGTTGATGAGCACTCAATTTCTTTAAGATTATCTACCGTATCACAAAGCAAATCATCTTTTCTTTAGAGGGAACAAGATAATACTGCAATATTCAACCCTCTTTTAAAAAACCAGTTCTTTTTCTGCCAGTGTTCTCTTGGACTTCTTAGCCATGATGGACTGTTACGCAGAGAGAATTACAAAATACTGTGAAGCTGGGCAGCTACCCACAAATTCCACTTCAGACAAAAACAAAGTGTACCACTGGTGTACCTGACCCACAAAGACGCGCCAACCGGCCTGTGAGGTAGTGGCATCAGTCAGGACGAAGTGACAAGTCAATCATGAGCACAGTAGCTGTCAATTTAGCCCCTACGGCTCCCTCTTGTTTTAACTGTGCTGGTCAATCCAGGAGGAGTATTTCATTGAAACTTAGTTATCCTTCAGCATTTTAAATGTGTTTATTTTAAAAGTAAAATAAAAATGTAAAGGATGAACAAAGATATATTCAAAAAAATAAAAGAATTTGTTCTATAAAATTTAGATTTGGCCAAAAGGCCACATTGAAGGACCTAGGAGGCCAGAGGTGGCCTGACGGCCCCAGGCTCCCCACCTCTGGCTACACCCAGACAACTATCCAATCCTGATCAGGTTACTCAAACTAAGTGTCAGTTTCCTTTTCTGTATAATGAAGACAATAATAATGTGCCTTTATCTCATAGCCTGCATATAAAACGCATTTTTTGGTTTATATCCAATGATCACAGCATTTAAAATAAATACAAAGCATTCACTACTTCTTATTCTTACATAGGCCAACTGCAAAGTATCTATATTTCACATTTTAAAATGACCAACAATTCCTCTGCGTCTAAAGCTGATGAGCTTTGACTTACACTATTGAGAATAAGTTGAAGTTTCCTGTATTTTTTGAAAAAAGTATCTACACTTACAAAGTGGGTGAATGAGAACCAATTCGACCAAGAAGAAAGTAACCACCTTCTCAGAACCCAGCAGTCCACGCAGGCGAGGGGAGCAGAGTGCAGAATTTCACGTAGTCCACGGCGATCCAATTATGGCATAATTCTAGGTTGTATAAATAAAGTTCTCAGAGTACTGGGTTATTTGATCCAGAAAGGTAAGTTATCTATTTTAGCTTTCTTGTTGTTCTTCCTTTTGCTTTATTCCATTTCCCCCAGAAACCTCTGATGAAGCGGTTCTCAACCTGTGGGTCTCAACCACAGGAACTGTATTAAAGGGCTGTAGCATTAGGAAGGTTGAGAACCACTGCTCTAATGGGTGGTTAAATTAAGAATGTTTTTTAAACATTTAAGCCCTGCAGAAACATTTTTAAACCCCAGATGTTACCATAACACACTGCCCCCTCACAAACATGGCTCTACTTTTTGCCATCCTGATTACTACTCGTTAATTATAACTCCATAATGAAGGAAGTCTGAAAAAAAAAAAAAAAAAGAAGAAGATAAACTGCTTTTCAGGTTTTTAAGACATAAATAACAACATATGTGAAATGTCAAATTAGAATTGACTCTTGAAAAGATAATTATGTGAAATATCCTAAATATGTGTTCATTTAACAGATACTTTTCTTTAGATTTTGAACAAAACACACGCATTTTGGAAAACAATTTTATACACTATTTTAAGACTGTATTACTCCAAAGGTCACACAAGGAAGACATTTAAGATATATCATTCAGAACCTGTATTCTCAAAAGGACATTTAAGAAATGTTACACCTGCAATTATTACTCTTCAAAAGGTTACAGAACCACTCCTGCATTTGAAATTCTCTGGGACACTGGTAAGGCTACTTCCCTAAGCTCCTCAACTTGCCTAGATACCACTGTCTGCTGAAGTTTTTCCCTGTTACATTCTCATTACAAGACAATGTTAGCACTACAGGAGAGACCGAAAATGCTTCCATAATCAGCTGCCCATCTACAGCAGAGTGCCCTCCACCCTCTCCATAACACAGCTGCCCATCTAAACCAGGATGCCCCATAATCTCCATAACACAGCTGCCCATCTACACCACCCTGCCCTCCACACTGTCCACAACACAGCTGCCATCTACACCAGGATGTCCTCCACACTGTCCACAACACAGCTGCCCATCTACACCAGGATGTCCCCCACACTCTCCATAACACAGCTGCCCATCTACACCAGGATGCCCTCCACATTGTCCATAACACAGCTGCCCATCTACACCAGGATACCCCATACTCTCCATAACACAGCTGCCCATCTACACCACCCTGTCCTCCACACTCTCCAAAACACAGCTGCCCATCTACACCAGGATGCCCCCTACTCTCCATAACACAGCTGCCCATCTACACGACCCTGCCCTCCATGCTGTCCACAGCACAGCTGCCCATCTACACCAGGATGCCCTCCATACTCTCCACAACACAGTTGCCCCATGTATACCCTGGTGCTCATGACAATATACCCCCCTCCTACTGCCCTAACCCAAAAACCCTTGTCACGGTACATCCCAAGTAGAGCTAATTGTGCCCTCAAGATACTATCTCCACTTTCTTAGCCCTGACTGGGGGCGGCCAGTGTGTCAGTGGCTCTCTGTGTGTGGCTGAGGGAGGGAGCTTCATCCTTCCCATAATTCACTGTCCACCCCTCACGTCCAGTCTCAACCTTAATGCCATATTTCCTCTTGCTGATACTGTTCCACCCTTTCTTGGTGTTCACATGAGTATCTTTGTAAATAGAAATTAAAATCATTCGTGTGTTTTAAATTCTCCATTGATGAATTTAAGCAAGCTTCTGATAGTTTATAAAAGCAAACAAAATGCACTAAACAAATTCCCAGTCATAGTTATTTTACAGCAATTACATTTTAGCAGCTACCCATTAATGTGTTTTAATCATAATTGTTAGCATTTAGACAATGGCAGATTGCTAAACCTTTGTGGAAGATTGAAGATAACTCATTGTATATGCGATGAATTAAATTTCTATTTCTATGAATGCAATTGTCCATTAATAGATAGAGAATGGAAGTAAAGAGGAGGAGAGAAGAGGGGAGGGAAAGAAGGATGGAAAGAATTATGCAGGGTAGAGATGCTTATAAGCATAGAATGACCTAACTGAGGCAAGAGATGGCAATAATTAAGAAATTAGGCAGAGAGGCTGGGAGCCCAAGGTGTGCCAGGCAGGCTCACGGTGGCTCACAGAACCTTCCCACCCTGCACTAAGAAGCCTTGTGTTGAAATCAGCCCAAATGGGAGGATTTAAACATGAAGACCAGCAAGTACAACAAATCTGGCTTCTCACACACATATAAACCCATGTGGCACGGACACACACACACCTCAGCGGCAGCACATGTATAATGCACAGTTTTTGCCCAGAGTTTTGAAGGAGAATTAAGGATGCACATTACACATCACTCATACAGAACAGGGGGTTCAAGTCTGGGAGGATTGGCATCCGGTGGGAGTAGGCGGAGAGAGCCCCCCCAAGGGCAGCAAGCAGGGAGGGTGCAGTGCTGGAGCCTGAGAGCAGGGCTGCAGCTGTAGGGGTGAGGGCCAGTGTTGAGGCCTGGCCCATGGTGGGAGCCCGCACAGGTCCTGGGACCCACCTGGCTGCCCACGAGCTGAGCAGCCTCAGAAGCTCCCGCCTGAGGGCCACGTGTGTGGCCGTGTGGGCTGCGGGCCCCTCTGTGGCAGGGAGGGAGGGCTCCCTGGAGAGAGGGAGGGGTCAGACTTCCCAGAGCGAGCAGGTGTGGAAGGGCCATGCAATCTGCACATTTACCATGGGCGGTTTAGCCGTCTCAAGATACGTCTCCCCTTGCTGAGAGCCAGCCACTTTCTCAAGGGGCATTTTCCTGAAAGTGAGGACAGAAAACACAGGAGTGCATCTTACCCAGGAAAATACGGTGACTTTTCACCAGTACACCACTGCCTGGAGCCGCAGGTGCATTGTTATGAACAATGATGGGGATCCGTTCTCAGAAACACATCCCCTTAGGTGATTTCATTCCTGTACAAACACCCCAAAACGTCCAGACACAAACCTAAGCCCACGACACACTTCGGGTTTGTGCTCTATTACTCCTAGGCTAAAAACGGTGTTGTATGTTACGGTACTGAACATTGCAGGCGATTCTAACACAACGCCAAGTACATATGTATCTACATACTCTACACACAGAAAAGCTACAGTGAAAATACAGTTATAAAAGAAACAAACTGCAGACCTGTACGGGGCACTTCCCACGAGCGGAGCTAGTGGGCCGGGAGCCTGGTCTGTAAGTCAGCGGGTGGTGAGTGGGCGTGACAATCCAGAAAGGCCATCGCCGTTCCCTACTCTGGACTTTACAAATAAGCACTGCACGCTTTGGCTGTATTGTATTTACTTTTAAATTTTTCTTTCCTCGATAATAAATTAATCTCAGCTTACGGTGACTTTATACATTTTTTAGTTCCTTCACTTTTTGATTCTTGTGTAATAACTGTACAAAAATGTCCTTTATATCTTTAATGTACGTGCTTTTTTTCTATATGTTTCTTAATTTTGGTTTTACGTTTTGAACTCTTGTTAAAAATTAGGACACAAACACACACGTTCATCAGCTGAGGCCAACACGGGTTCGGGATTATCAAGGTCACCATTTTCCTTCATGCCCTGCCCCAGGAAGGTCTTCACTGGCACTGACACAGACGGGTCTGTCATCCACTGCGGCATCACTGCCTCCCGAAGGACCTGCTGAGGCCGTGTTACAGTTAACATTTCTGACTAAGTAGGAGCACACTCTGGGACAATGACTCTAGCACAGGAAACACAATCCAGTGATCTGCGTCTCATCATCCTCAGGTATCAGGCACTCTGCGTTTCTGTGTGTGCTGCACTGTCAGGGGACGGGCAGGGCAGGTATGTTTACACCAGCGTCAGCACAAACACACGCATGACACCCTGTGCCATGACGTGATGGTGGCTGGACATCCCTAGGTGACAGGAATTTTTCAGCTTCATCGTAATCGTGAGGGACCACAGTCACAAACGCAGTCTACTGTTGACCAAAATGGCCCACGAGGTATGTGACCGCACTTAAAAGATGGGCAGCGTGAATGCTGCTGTTTTGTTAGCAAGGAATGTTTACAGCCAACCATTAGTGATCCTGCCTTCTCTGCCCAGGGTCAGTCTTAGGACCCCTCACAACCCAGCACCATATAAAGCTGCTATCACTCAGATGTGGAAAGCTAAAATTTGTCATCAATACTACCACAGAGCTTTGTTCCAGTGTTACAACAAAAGCCTTGCTTGTATAAGTGTAAGTGTAAAGAAGTGCAAATTAATTTAATCCTTTGGGTATTGGGAAGGATGGATTAATTGGGAATGTTACAGGATAATAGGTCCATGTTCAAAAGAGATGCTTTCATAACTGGATAAAAGGGACCTTGTACAGTTAACTCTCCTTACTGTCGTTTGTAGTTTAATATAGGTGTCCTCCAAACAAACACGTCATGTACAACAGCCACATACAATGACCACTTAACGATGTTTCAGTCAAGGACAGACCACCTAGGCTACAGAGGTCTCGTCAGGTTACAATGGAGCTGAAAAATTCCTACCCCCTGGGGATATCGTAGCTGTCATGACGTCATGGTACAAAGCATCACCTTTCCCGCATTAAGTATGTTCCACTACACAACGTACACAATTCATTACCACTGTGTGACATCTGTCTCCAGTGTTCGGCACAGTGATAAGCTGTATAGGAGCCAAAATCTATATACGCACAGCCTAAATGTGTAGGGAGTTATACCACCTGGATTTGTAGAAGCGCACTCTGTGGTGTGAGCTTATATCATTTAACAGACCTTAACTTCAAAGTGCCTTGTCATGGTGGAGATCCAATATATAATTGTTAAATTCAAGCAAAACGTTAATTCCGACAGCCTCAATTGGTACCCGTATTAAATTATTGAAGCAAATCCTATCCTTCATAATATTATTGAGGATGGCAATCCACCCATGGAAAACTAATTATTTTGAAAATAAGAAAACCATTTTTTCATTCTGTGTGTTTTGATATACACCATATAATATAGGTATCAACTTCTGACTCCTAGTTCATGGTTTCTATCTTTAAAAGATGATCAGTCGCAGATAAAAGTAACTGTCAGTGTTCAAAGACTTTACATTCATGGATGATTCTTTACTCATAAATCAGGTTTCCATAAGAATACGCTCTTATAGCTCTCTCTCTCTCTCTCTCTCTCTCTCTCTCTCTCTTTCTCTCTCTCTCTCCCCTCCTCCTTAATGCTGCTCTGCAGCATCCCCCGCCAATAAAGACCTTTCGTACAAAAAAAAAAAAAAAAAAAAAGAATACACTCATATATTCCAAGTCATGGCCATAGTGAACCAAAATAACAAAACCAGTAACCCTAAAAACGTAAGAGACAGATAGCATCTGTCAAATCCTTCCTATATTTTCTTCCTTGAAGTTGATTTCACTGCTATGCTGAACTGAGACTGAAAAGGAAAAACACAGGACTGTGTTAGGTTTTTTACTAGAAACCAGGAAAGAAGTTGGTGATAAGAAAGGGGAAGAGTTATACAATGGCGGGGGCAGATCAACAGGTGTTCTCATAAGCGAAGGGGGGAAATGGATAACATTTCTATCTTTCTATGGGGCCAAGAGGTTCTCCTTTAGTCTTTACAACAACCTATGAAGAAGGGAACGCTATCACTCCCATTTTATGGATGAGGAAACTGAGGCCTGGAGAGGCTAAATGGTTTGCCCAAGGTCACAAATAGCTAGGTGGTGTCAGAGCTAGGACTTGAGCCCAGCCACACCCCCACCCGTGTCGCACTCCCCGGCTGTACCTCCTCTCAGATAGCAGAGAGTAAACTGCAGGGCCCAAAACAAGCCTTAGTCCCATAAGAAGTTACATAAAATATGAGCATGGTTATCCAAAATTTTTTAAACATTAAAAAGTAAAACCAAAAAGAAGAGCTGTAGACTGAGAAGTGATCAGATGACATGTTATTTTCATATTTTCTAATTTTTTAACCTTGAAATGTAGTGTTTTCTCTATTACAAATCTGTTCTGAAAAATTATATGCCCTGCCGACTGCTCCCTAAATGCTACTGTGCTGAGGCCATACTCACATGTGTGTGACAGAAAGTCACCTTCAGGTGAATCGTAATAATACTTTTCCTTGGCTTATGAGATGCTTAGTTGTAATAGCATAAGGTAAGGATCAGCATGGCTACTTTAGAAAGGGATCCCCACAATTATTAACTTAAGTAGCAGCAGCTCCTTTACATACTCCTACCCAATTACAGTTAGAGAAATGAGGAAAAAAAAAGAACATTCCTTCAGAAATGGAGCCATAGCATTACTACCTTTTCCTAGTTTGCTTTCCCTGGAACAACATTTAACTTGGATGTTTACGTCGTATATTATCTGGATATAAATAAACACAGGAAACACTGTAATTGGAACTTGTACAGTTAAGAAAAAGCAGCACCAGAAGCTAATACACACACACACATAGTCTATCCTTACTATAAACTGCTGGGTGGTGTCTGCGTGGATGAGAACACTTGAAGGACCTCTGGGGGGTTCAGCAGAAGAGAAAATAATCTTTTTAAATAAATAATTCCTTCATTGAATAAGCCAGAGAGAGTTGTTAAAAAATAAAACCAGGAAAAATTAATTAAGAAGAGAAAAACTTGAGAGCTTCAGTACAGAATCACGCAAGAACACCCCCAAAGTTATCCAAGTCTTACAATTCAGCAAACAAGAGAGATGATTTATTTTGCAAAGATTTCCTTTTAAACTTTCCCAGGCATCTGAGCACAGGCTCTTAGTCATAGCTAAGAATTACTTCCCAAATAAGTTCCATATGTTAGAACTCTGAGCTCTGGTCTTTCCCAAATCCAGATCTGGTCATAAACCATGGGCCAGTTTTCCACACTGTACAGCTGTCAAAAGCCTTTCTTACCCAGTGAAGTAAAGAGCCTCTTCCAGCCCTTTCTGTGAGGTCTTATATCATGTGAAGTATGGGCAATATGTCAATACTAGAGAAATTTTCCTTATAACACATGACAAACAACATTAAAAAAAATACACTTTTCCTTATCTGTGAAAAGTATGCCCCAACAGAAAACACAATCATTTAATAAATCATGAACATCTGACTTCTTCTGGTCTTATCCTCAGGCCCTGACCGTAAAACTGACTCAGGATGTTTAAGATCCTCCTCCAGAAAATGAAGCTTGGAAACCACTTTCCTTCCAGATAGCCCAAGACACTGAGATTCTCCTGTGTTCCCCACCACGCTCCCAACCTAAAACACAAAGAAGCAATGCTATGCCCTGCAACCACCTGCATCATCCTATATAATTATGAAAAATTGCTCTCGGGCAGCGCCTGTGGCTCAGTGAGTAAGGCGCCGGCCCCATATACGGAGGGTGGTGGGTTCGAATCCAGCCCTGGCCAAACTACAACAGAAAAATAGCCGGGCGTTGTGGCAGGCGCCTGTGGTCCCAGCTACTCGAGAGGCTGAGGCAAGAGAATCGCCTAAGCCCAGGAGCTGGAGGTTGCTGTGAGCTGTGTGACGCCACTGCACTCTACCGAGGGCGATAAAGTGAGACTCTGTCTCTACAAAAAAAAAAAGAAAGAAAGAAAGAAAAGAAAAGAAAAATTGCCCTCTACTGTTTTTCTCTTGAAAAATTAAGAGATACTGATTACTGAAAAAGAAAAGTGTGCCCATTCTACAGGAGCACTAAAACTACTGTTAATTATAAAACCTTACTTCTTATCTCCATGTTATGGAGGAGGCAAACAGAATCCTGACGATAAAATAATCCCTGTCATTGCTACTGTCCATGATCACACCCTGTTGGTGAAACTTTCTACTTTTAGTAATTCTCTAACATCTTCTGCTATACAACTAATTAAGACTTTTTTTTTCTTTTTTTAATTTTTTAATAAATCATAGCTGTGTACATTAATGCAATCATGGGGTACAATGTGCTGGTTGCATATACAATCTGAAATATTTTCATCAAACTGGTTAACACAGCCTTCATGGCATTTTATTAGTTATTGTGTTAAGACATTTATATTCTGCATTTACTAAGTTTCACCTGTGTGACATATTTTAATTAATCCCAAAATTAATTCACCTAAAAATGCTGGGTGGAAAAATATGTATATTTGGCTGAGTAATATAACAAAACCAACCTGTACGTTACAACCATCAAAGGAAAAATAGTTTGCATACTAACATTAAGACACAGGGTGACCGCATGGGTATACTTTACCCAGAAGCTTCCACTCCATCCCTGCTTCCTGTGGCATCATGATGGCAACGAGGTGTATCTTCACGGCCTTGTGACCTAGATGAGCTTTCAAGAATTCTCTTTCAGAGTAAAAGGGTCAAAGGCAGACTCAACTTACATTTCTCTTACATTTCAAGATAAGGGAAAACCCTACACTCTGTCCACGGGTCCACGAATGCGTTTTCATGCTTTAAACCCCAGGTGGAGAGAAGGCTTACACATCTAACCCCCGACCCAGGCATTTCCACTAAGCTCCTGATCTATAAGCTAAGCATTGGCCCACTTGGCGTCTCAAAAGTACGCCCTGAAAATGGGTCCCAGACTTGTCCACTCTCCTCATCTGTCTCCTCTCAGTCAGCAGCTCCAAATTCGGCAACCACCCAACCATCCCAGACCAGGGCGTCTCCTTCACTTCCCACTGCCGTAGCAGACACCCCATCCAGGGTTACAGGAATCACACCTCTCAGCACCCAGTTTCCCAACCCACTCAGATCTGACTATCCACACAGCTGGCAAAATGGTCTCTAAAAAAGGGAGAGTATGTTCCTTCCCAGCTTTCCTCATTGCTTCACAACCTTCAGTATAAAAGAACCTCGCCCTTTAGCAGCCAAAGGTCCTTAATGAAAGGGCCTCCCCTTCCCTCCTAACACCCTGCTCTGCTCGCCACTCCCACCTGGGAAGTCTTCTCCTGTAAACCGCCGACCACTCTGGACCTGTGCTGTGTCCTCCTTCCCTGGCTGAATATCTCTTTCTCATCTTTTAAACCTGACCCCAAGTGTCACCTGCTCAGTGAGCCTTCCCTAGTATCCCAGTTTAAGTCTTCAAACTCCCCAAGGATACTGATCACAGCAGATGACAGATCTCTGCCGAGTCTTACTTCCAGATTATGAGTATTTCTAAGGAACTGCCTCCAGCTTTCATTTTGGTATCCCCAGGGCAGGATCTGAGGCATAGACAGTGGAACCTCTGTAAGCTGCCCACCAAAGGGACTGTAAAAGGCTCATCGACACACAGAGGTGGTCAACGTAAGGAACTAGGCCTCCTGGACTGATACGGACATGCGGTGCGTGTTCAGTCTGTGAAAATTAGGTCAACCTTCAGCTCTTATTGACGGATATTATCGAAAAAAAAAAAGAAGACAACTAGGTCAGCTTAAGGAGGTGGTCGGTGTAGGGAGGTGATCAAATATGGAGGTTCTTCTGCAATTATTGGCCAAAAAACATTCCCTGATACAAGCCCCTTGGGTGGGAAGTAGGAGGAATGAGAAGAAGGGAAGGTGAGAATGGAAAAGCCAACACCAAACTCAAATGACACTGCTGGACTTCACGTTCATGCAAACTGAAGGCCATTTTCCTATTCATATACCAGCTTCAGTCTCTAACAGGCTACTCATTCACTTACTACTTGAGTGGGAGGTGTTTTATGAACCACCTAGAACAAAAATGCCTGATACGTACAGATTCATTTGCCTCTTTTGAGGAAAGAGAAGATTTTAATAGTTAGCAAATGTAGACCACCTTCCACGTAGGCATGACAAGTTATTTGGTTTTTTACAAATACAAACAAAAGGCTAATTACTTCATTAGATTTCCACTTCTACTTTTAAAAGGTGAATGGATGAGATTAACTTCTAGAACTTACTATGTTTCTTTATCAACTCTAGTTACCATTTTGGAAATGAATCCTGAATCAGCTCTGGGGATAGGGTAGTGAGATTAGGAACGCTGAATGCTATTTGGCAAGATACCTCATCCCCAGACATTTATTAGAGATAAATAAGCAATGACCCGCTGTTTTATCATTGGACAAGGCCTCGCTACCCGGTGCCAAAAATTCAATTAGGCTTAAAAACAACCTTAGAAGAATGAGGGGTCAAGAACACAGCTTCTGTCATCTTCGAGCTCAGCTAGGGAACATGCTATCTATTACCACATTACTAAGGTACAAAATGACGTCACCAGGTTACATTTGGAGCACTTGGACAAAAACACCAGCACAAGGGCACGCCTAGGTCAAGTTGTTAGAGTGGATAAAAATGTTTTTCAAAAACTTCTACCTTTTCAGCTCCCCCTCACTAGGCTTTGTTGACTTTTACTCAAACTATATGCTGCCACCACCACCACCACCCGTTTCTCTCCTTGTAGCCTCCTACCACGTATTCCACTCCCAGGGACCTAAGTTTTATTTATTGATTGTTTTAATTTCAGGTTATTGTGAGGGTACAAACAACCAGGTCACAATTTTTGAATTTGTTAGGTAAAGTCCCTCCTGTACTTGTGCAGAAACTAATTTTTAAGTATTTCCGATTATTACCACACTCTTCGGCCCGCCAATAAAATCTTTGTACTTCCATGGTTTCTTTCATGAAGCTTTTGCTCCATTTTTCCTGGGGACTGGTAAACCTGATAATCGTGCTGGTTTTCTGACAGCTGCTGATCTGCTTCTTGTGCTCGGGAAGCTAACTGCCCGTCGGACATGTAACACAACGTGATAATCCACTGATGAGACTTTCAGTGTCATGAATAATCCAATGAGAGAGAAAACTGGGTTGATTAAAAAAAAAAAAAAAAGCTGCCTGCTAGATCTACATGTAAGACAAAATGTAAATAGGTCCTTATGTAAACTAGTGACGAGTTCACATTAAGATAACCTGATAATAATGCTGGCCTCCTCAGTGTACACAGAATGATGACGGTGAATGTAGAAATAGTAGGTACGCACTCAAGGAAGGTCACGGTCTCAGCCAGGAGTGACAGACTACTATTCTTCATAAGCTTTCAGGGGAGAATTTAAAATGAGTCACAAATGAAGTGACTGCAAACGAAAGCAAGATGTTACGAACTGGACTGATAATACTTCAACCTTCCATCATTAGGCCATAATTCATGAGATGATAGCCGTAATTCAATCACTTCAAAGAGTCAATAATAATCAAGAATTCAAACATTTATGATGTAATAAATATGAAAGGCCTGCTCTCATGAAGCTCATATGTTATGAAGCAGAAAATGATCAAATAAGCAAAAAATGAATCGGAGAATCTCAGACAATGAAAGGAGCCACCAAGAAAACAAAAGTTGACGGCAGTGAGTGGCACTAATGTAAGCTGGTGGGTGGTAAGCAAAGGTCTCTGTGAGAAGGCACCCAGGAATCAGAACTCTGCACTCCCCATCCCTACTCAAACCTAGAAGAAGTTTCAGGCAGAGAAAACGGCAAGTGAAAATGTCCTAAGACATAGGGCTGAGATGAGAAAAATGGCATCATGATGAGCACAGTGAGGGTGACAGTGGATGGCCCGGGAGGGCTTAGACGTGGTCTGAATACAGATTTTCTTCTATGTCAGTTACCACAAAAATGAAGGCTGTGATTATAATGACAAAGAAATGCAAATCATATTCTAACTAGACTCTACATTTTGTAATACAGACCATTGTAATTCATGAAAGTGTTACATTTGAGGGGTTTGTTTTTTTTGAGACAGAGCCTCAAGCTGTCACCCTGGGTAGAGTGCTGTGGCATCACAGCTGACAGCAACCTCCAACTCCTGCGCTCAAGCGAGTCTCCTGCCTCCGCCTCCCAAGTAGCTGAGACTACAGGTGCCCACTACAATGCCCGGCTATTTTTTGGTTGCAGCCATCATTGGTGTTTGGCAGGTTCAGGCTGGAAACGAGTCCACCAGCTCAGGTGTATGTGGTTGGCACCTTAGCCCCTTGAGCCACATGCACGGAGCCACTTCTTGAGGTTTATAAAGCCGCTGTCACTGCAAAGAGTGAAATCCACTGAGAGTTGAAAGAAGTTCTGCCCCTGAACTGAACTCAATCCTACACAAATAAAAAGGCACCACCACAAAGAACACGGAAAACCCCTTTGGCATTAACTGCCAAGGACTTGCCATCAAATAAATCCAAATAGTTACAGCTTTTATCTATGACTCTACACGGACAAAAAGCTAACAACATTAAAGCAATCTCTTTCTAGGGCGAAAGAAAGGGATTTTGCACCTGAATTAACCTGAGTGGTGCCCTACATTTATCACATGTGATGCCATCTATTTATAAAGTAAATAACAATTTACGCAGAAGTGTGTATGTCTTGGTTTATCAAGAGGCAACCCTATCAATGAAATCTATTCTTCACCTGTCAAAGTTGGGCCAGATGGAAAATAATCTAGAGCTAAGAAGGAACACTGAGATAATCACAGCTCATGAGGTCCCTTCTCAGAGGAAAAAGACTGAAGCCCAAAGAGGATTCATAGTTTAATTGTATAATCATTTAATGGCAGACTAGGCACTAATATATTGCGTTATACCTAGTTGAACTGAAACGAAATATCTTTCTTCACTCAGTGATTCTTCTAGTAACAAATTTAATACAGATTTGGAAACAACTTTAAATACTTTTCTATATTATCAAGAAGCAATTAGGTACTTCATCAGAAATGAATAGCTTTACAAAGTATTCAAATCCTAAACCCCCTCCTTTTTTTTTAACCCTTCCAATTCATAGAACACGGGAGGGAAGACAGCGATCTTGGTCACATGTTCCTTCGCTGACATTCTCTGTAATCATTTTATAGATTAAGTTAAAGAAAACTGGTACTAAATACAAGGCGTTAATTAGTTATTAGCATCGTAACATTAGGTAACTCAGACATATATACTTTACTCATTGAATATCAGGGCCTTTATATATATTAGTAAGAAGCGCGAAGTCTTAGGCATCTCTTGACCCACCCACGGGAGGAAATGCTCAAGGGACGGAGGAACATTTTCAAACTTCATCTCCTATTTGGAAATCCCTGCAATAGAAAAATCACGGTTCCTGACAGGGGTGTGGCAGAGCCCTCAGGGGAGCTAATGCAAACAGATGAGAAGAACTGCTTTGTAAAGGTCACCCCATCCTTCTGTAGCAAATGTGGAAACACTATATTTAGCGATTTTAAAAGTTTATAGACAGCATGTTAGGGACGCATACTCAATACATCCTTTCAAAAGTTCTTCCCTCCTTGTGAGCATTACATTACTTTCTTCACAAGCCCAATATACTATGTAATTTAAAAACTAGATCGTATATTCACTTTCTATTTGAATTCTAGTCATCACAGGTGTGAAAGGTGACAAGAGGGTCTGGCAGTGCACTCTTCTTCTGTATGAAGTATGGGAAATCGTTCCAGCCCCTCGTCAGCCCCGTGTGCCGTAAGAACCAGCAGTTACTTGACGTGCTGCTGACACTCAGGACTCCGCACGGGGAGGAGTGGCTCACACAGTGTCCCCCTCGGCCATCTTACTCCAGATAGCCTCACGTTTACTTTCCTTTTTCTTCACAGCAGTTCCTGTCCGAGGTGTTCCATTTAGCTGCTCATTGGAAGTTACAGTATGTTTATTCCGATTAACCAGAGAATAACTTCAACATAACCAAGATCCACAGTTACTCATCCTCATCTTCGCTGGCCACAGAGTTCAGGCCATCGTTTTTTGTTAAGAGAAAGCGTTCTGCCTTCCATTAATCATTTATCTGAAAGTTCATAAAATACCAATGAGACAGATCTGGAATCTGCAGATACTGATACATCTTCAGAACACAAATGTCGTAAGAATGGCTAGTCGGGAGTTATGAAGTCGCTCTGTATTTAAGTTAATAAAACTAAGACCTGAGTTAGCATTCGCTATCTGTTAATTACTTTGCTAGCTACTGAGGGACGTACAGCGACCATATTACAGCTTGGTCCTGTAAATGATACATAGTGTGTATACTAGAGTACATAATACAAGGAAATGGTATCTAATACATGGATGGCTTTGTCCTAAAAGAGGTTATAATTTCATTATGGGCATTAACAAAACTAAGAGAAATAGTTTCAACAGCAAAGTCTGGCATAAAACTAAATAACAAAAAGGAGATGGGAATCAAGATGATTTCCTAGAAATCGAGCTGGGGTGTTTACTAACAAAACTGTATTTCTGTTCCCATCAATGACTGATAGCTCCTATCAGTGGAGCTGATCCTCAGTGAAGAAGCACATGCCCTCCAAACAGGCTGAACAGAAAGTTTGTTAACACCGTCACGTTCCAAACAGGATCTTCAAGCATCTTACAAAAAAGCCGCAATATTGTATAGTAAAATGAAATAAACTTTCATTAGCTAAAAAAAAAAAAGGACCAGGGAAGAATAAAAAATGGAAAGAAAAATGGTGAAGCCAAATGAATGAACAAAATTCATCCCCCAATTTCTACAGAATTGGGATGAGCAAAAGCCCCGGCTCTCCCCACTCTGAGCAGCTCATGCCCTCCATGGGGCACAAGCTAACACTCAGGGCTCCCCACCTCCACATTGGGAAAAATGCCACGACATCAGTAAACGTCTCTTCTGCTGAGCGTTATTTCTTACGTATTTGTTTCTGTAAATAAGAGGCATGAAAATGCCCCGTGTTAGAATCATTGAGACATTCAACTTGGCGGGGAAGAGACCAAGGAGAAGAAGGGTGTCCGTGCACAATATCTTGTCTCACAAAGGGCTCACTGACCCCAAAGGAGGGCAGGTGAGCTCAGGGTGGAGCCGCCTGGCGGCCACCACTTTGCCCAGTGATCCAAGGCTCCATTCACAGTACTGAGGAAAGATGAGCTCACCGGCCTTCATCACTGCCCCAAATGCACACCCGGAATTTACTGAGAAGGAAACATCAGACAAACCCCAACTGAGGAACGGTCCACAAAACAGCTGGCCTTTCAAAGACGTCGATGTCACGGAAAACAAAGAGAACCGTGAACCATTCTAGATTTTCACATCCAAAGCCAAGAAAAAATTTCTAGAAAGGACAACTATTGTGACAACAATTTTTAAAAAGTCCGCAGCAACAGAGTTCTACCTTTGCTAAATTTCCTAATTTGGATAACTACACAGTAGTCATGGAAGAGAATGTCTGTCTTAGGAAACACTTAAATATTTAGGGGTTACCAAAAAGAAAAAGCATGGTAGTTGAAACTTTTTCTCAAGAGACTTAAGAGTATGCTAAAGCAAATATGGCAAAATCGTGAAGGCTCTATGAAAGGTCTTTGTGCTATTCTTGAGACTTTTCTAGAAATTAATTTCAAAATAAGATGTAAATTTTTTAGTAACTGCTAATGAAAGTGTGAGGAACTTACCACTTTCAAATACTCGTGTCCTCATGACTCAAGAATTATTTCTGTATTTCCAGAAGCCAAAAATATTTTGCTAGACTGACCATTTATTTCTGATATGATTGTAAATAAATCAGATACAGAAAATAGAAGGCAATCCACATTCAAGTTGGCTGTACGTAGGGACAGGCTGGAAATCACAGTAAGGTGTTCTAAATAACTGACATTATATGTTCAGTAGGTGGTTTTAAAAATGTATGTACAGGGAGTTTTTCATTTAACTTAAAAAAATTCCTACTTACCTCAAGTGAGGCTTTAAATTTAAAAGAAAAGCCTAATGACTCTGGAGCAAACCACAAAAGCTTGGGTACACAAAAAGTTTTACTAAGTCACCATTTTATGACAGTTTATCTGTAATTTTATATTATTAGGAAACGCAGAGGGAACAATGGAACAAATTCTCACTAATTTAAACTTGATAGTTTCCATGTACGGTTTACATTATTTCCTTTAACTCAGAATTTTCCGAATGTCATAAATATCGTATGGTCAATTTCAGACCCAGAAACCGGCATTTAGTTTAGCAAAAGGCTGATCATAATCTATGATAGAATGTTTTATGTTCTACCTTTAAAAGTCTTTCAGCATAATGTAAAATTCTAGCATTCTTCCAGGAACTGATAATACACTTAAATCTATTTAACTGTTTTATACTATTTAGATGAACAAAAACTCCATCAGCACAAAAAAGCTAAAGGTTGATCTGCAAACATTTTAAGAAAAACAACTGGATTACGAAATTAGAAGATTAAACTCTCAATAATTGCACGGTCTTGGGCAAGTCAACAAAACTATCTGATGCTCAGTTTTTTGATCTAGAAGAGGATGCGATTTGACTAACCAACTTCTCCTGAGAAATTTACTAGTAACTCCTATAACGAGTTATAAATAATGACACGTCACTCGTTAAGTATGCTCTTATCTGATGTTTCTGTCTTGGTTTTGATGAATGACCCCAAATCCTGAAAGGTTTCCTTGTTTGGCTGCCTTCATAATCACATTAACTAGATAATTAGAATAGGGTGGGCCTGGAAACCCAAGATTAATCCGATGACAAGAAATACTCAAATACACTTTGAATCCAAAGTCAGATTTATTCCTGGCAAATACTGGCTTCAACCAGAAGAAAGACAATAGCAGGAAAGAGCAGTTAGCCCTTATATCGAATGGGCATTCAACAGAATACATGTATGTATGTGCCCTATTACTTATAACCAAATGAAGACTAAAAATTTAAGATGGAAAGTACAGCTCCAGTCTCATGATAAAGACAGAAATTATCTAAATTGCACCCCTTCTAAAATACTGCTTCTTAGATGTGTATAATATGGACTAAGCTTGTGATGGGCACCTCTATGTTGAATTTCCAACAAACATCTTGAGCACATCTGAGAATCTTGCCTTCACTTCAAAATCTTACTAAATGAGCCTGGCCACAAAGCAAAGGTTATTTTAAGGACCATTACAACACCAAGCAGCATTGAAGAAAAGCAAGAACCACCAGCCACAGTAAACTCACACAGGAACGCCCTGACGGGATGTCAAGGCGATCGTAAGCCTTAGCACTCAGGAACTGTTAGGGTTAAACTAGAAGATCACATGTCCATGTACAATTGTAGGTACAGACAGGGCATATACAGAATATAAAATGGTATGAATGCATTTAAATTCCTTTGGCACTCAAGGATCAATGTGATGTGGAGATCCCTTGGGAGATATTAACCAAAAGCAACGTTCCACGAAGGAGGAAGAATCCCATGGGTTGGATTTCCTCACAGTATAAATTGGGGAAAAGTAAAGATGAAAAACTCTATGTTAATTCACACATCATACCCTACATGACAACGTGCAATCTAATGTAAAATATTAGTTCACTCAGATAAAGTGTTTTGTTTTCAAACTGGGTGAATAAAGTCATGCCAACACAAAATTTATAAATCTTTAGAAAGTTAAAAATCAGTGTTTCTAGACAGGAAATTCCATGCAAGAATCTAAAATCACTTAGTATACTAGACCCAACACCCAAAACAAAAACCCTCAGAATCTTCTTGCAGAGGAGGTCTGATCCCAGTTAATGCCTCCTTTCTACGTCCTTATCACTTTACTCATATCTTGGTCACTGCATTTATGACCCTCTGTTGCAGTTTGCCTGGACTCCTGCCCACTCCCGGATATTAAAGGTGCCTCCAGCACTACGGGCGTTTCTTCATGTTGCGAGCTTGACCTTATGAGGCCCAGCACTGCCTTAGCCTTGGCATCTAAGTCCTGCCGCTACATCTCCGCAACTTTTCCGTCGGCATCACTTGATTTGGCCAGCACCTCGTGATGACTGGAGCCAGGACTTCTGCAGGGATCTCACTGTACAAACTTAAGTTGCACCACAGCCCAGACACCAGGGACTTGCCTTGGGCTTGACTTCTACGGTCAATTTATACTGTACAAATTAAAAGAACATAGGTAGACTAAGTTTGACACAGATAAAGGAAAACGAATTAATCAGAGATGACTGCACAGTGGCTCTGACAGCTGACGCTGGAAAGGGCAGACCGGGGTTCAAACACAACTCAGTTACTGTCCACCTGATGTGTTGGGAATTAAACTCCTCCAAGTGTAAATCTTGCCAGCTATGGAGTAGAAAAACTAATCATCCTAACGAAGCTATAAATGATGACTGAGAAGTTTACATAAGATTATGTATGTAAAGTTTTTTTTTTTTAGACTCTTTGATGTTCTTGGTAAAAGTGCTGTGGCATCATAGCTCACGACAACCTCAAACTCTTGGGCTCAACCAATCCTCTTGTCTCAGCCTCCTGAATAGCTGGGACCACAGGCACCTGCCGCAACATCCAGTTAGTTTTTAGAGATGAGGTCTTGCCCTTGCTCAGACTGGTCTGGAACTCCAGAACCCACACAATCCATCTGCCTTGGCCTCCCGGAGTGCTGTAATTACAGGTGTGACCCGCCACACCCAGCCTATTAATAGAAATTATTAGCGACAATGCCTAACATATGGGAAACAATACAGTCACCACCCTGTTAACTATTAGAAATGGGATACATTTTATTTTCCAAACCTATGATTTTTTTATGAATCCTTGAAACAGGAACTGTCACAATTCCCTAATGGTATTTAGTGGAATTTTTAAAAAATTTACCTACCTTGTTTTAAAACATATCTGCCAATTCATTAACACTTCCCCCATCCACAGGTAGCCCTAAGCCCCCCTGTTCAACATGGCCAACAAGGAGACTCATTTCCACCACGTATGAAGCAGCAGCAGAGAACTCTGAGTTCACTGAGTCACAGGCTAAGTCAAAAGGGGGGACACAGCTCCTGTGGCATGAGCCTTGAAGTCCTTACGCTACATGTAAGAAGGCCACCCTGAAGGGTCATGGTAGAGGGATGACATGGAGAAAGCTCCCCACAGAACCCAACGTCATCTTCTCATTGTCTGAGTCTCTCTAGCACCAACCAGAAGCCATGTGAATATCTGGAGCCTTCAGATGACTGCGGCTCCAGCCTTTGAGCCACCCCAGCTGACACCATGTGAAATAGTGACAAGCTATCCCAGCTGAGCCCTGCACAAATTGAAGGTTCATGAGAAAAATAAAGGATGTTGTTTCAAGAGCATCTCTGACTGGAGCAGCCAGACTCCATGACGGGTGTGGGGGCAGAGGGGGCGACGCGCCAGGTACTGCACGAAACGGGCCGAAGGACGCAAGAGACCAACTTCCGGCCGGGCGGGGTGGCTCCCGCCTGTAATCCCAGCACTCTGGGAAGCCGAGGCAGGTGGATTGCCTGAGCTCATGAGTTCAAGACCAGCCTAAGCAAAAAAGTGAGATCCCGTCTCTACTAAAAATAGAAAAACTGAGGCAGAAGGATGGCTTGAGCCCAAGAGTTGGACATTGCTATGAGCTATGATGCCAGGGCACTCTACCCAGGGCAAAACCTTGAGACTCGATTTAAAAAAAAAGACCAACTTCCAAGTCCACTAAAGTTCAAATTACTAAGTGGCCTATTTGAGCAATTAGATAACGAAATTCTTACGCTTCTAACTGGATTATATTCTAACAATTCACGTCACATCAGTTTTTATCTTAAAGTATGGTCAGGGCAAAGAAGGCATAGAATACACTTTCCCATTGAAGTAATATATTTGTCATGTGCCCAAATTAGCTCTGGTATATTTAAACCCTTTACAGTAGAAGTATTTAAGCTGGGAATGCATCTTTCCCTCCTTTCCCAGTGAATCGGAAAAAAGAGAAAGCCATCTATAGACGATCGTGCCCTGGCACCAAGATGGCAGAGACAAGGGATTCCCAAGCCACCCCCAGCAAGAGCAGAAAAGTAGCAAGAACAAAATCTTCCATAGTAGCAGCAGCCCACTTGGTGGGAATATGAGTGCCCCCAACAAAGGCCATCTGTGCTTACAGAACACTGGTGAGTCCTTATGAACTTTTTTTTTTTTTTTTTTCTTTTTAGAGATAGAGTCTCACTTTGTTGCCCTCGGTATGTTTTTTTTTTTTTTTTTTCTTTTTAGAGATAGAGTCTCACTTTGTTGCCCTCGGTAGAGTGCCATAGTGTCACAGCTCACAGCAACCTCCAGCTCTTGGGCTTAGGCAATTCTCTTGCCTCAGCCTCCCAAGTAGCTAGAACCAACCACAGGTGCCCGCCACAACGCCCGGCTATTTTTTTTATTGCAATTTGGCCGGGGACAGGTTTGAACCCACTACCCTCAGTATATGGGGCCGGCTCCCTACTCACTGAGCCACAGGCACCACCCTAAACTGTTTTATATCTGATATCTTTTGACACCTCTCTGCCCTCACAAAAATCCCTATTAATTTTTAGTACAACGCTATACCCTAATGATGTACAGACGTGGATGAATCCTTTTAAGTCAAATAAACCCATCCTCTGTTTTTGTATGAAGTTCCACATTTCATGCATTCTTCTTGAACAGTTTTGTTTCAGAAACTCAGAAATCGTGTAAGCAAACTTTAATAACCAAATGATGATATTTATAAGAACACTGACAACAGTAAACTGAGCCCCCTAGTAGTGTTTTTCAACCTTTTTTTATCTCACGGCACACTTGAACCCTATGGTTAAATTTCCATGGCACACTTTGATTATGTTGCTCAAGTAAAAGAGTTAAAAAATAGGTATACTTTCTGTGCTTTGACTCTTTTGAAAATAATTTAACTAATGATCTTTAAATATTTTTGAGGCACCCCTAAGACCCGTTCATGGCACACGGTTGAAAATCACTGCCTTCCAGGGTCCACCCCCCACTTCATCCTGCTGACTGCAGGGAGGTGTCAATGGCCTCAGGTCACACGCGGAAATTTAGGGTACATGTGCTTTGCTAATGTACCCAAGTTCACATGACGACAAGGAGGAAAAAGGATTCCACCACAGCTGATAAGAATCCTAAATCCAAGCACAGAAAATTCCAACTAACATAATTTGCAAACACTTTATGAAATTGGGTCTAGTTATCTTTAAAAAAATGTTGACAGTATGACCCATTTCCCCTATTTCCCTTACCCCATACATTACTCATGGTATTTTAAGAAGGGAGAAAAATTATGTTCCAACAATAATATTGCCTTCTGCTTTCTTCCCTTTGATTCCAAAATAGTAACCCATGCTGCCCACCAGTTTCTGTGAGCAGGACATGGACCTGGCCAGAGCTGACAAATTGCCCTTCTGTCCTCCACTTCCCAGAAATGCCAGATGACAGTGCTCTGGATGACACTTTTATCACAGCTGGCACTAAGGTAACGGGTGCATTCTCTGCTCACCAACGCTGAAATTCTACCCAAGCAACAGTCCAACAAGAATGTTGGCAACAGAGACGATCTGAGACGTTATTCCGTAGCTGAGGGGCTCTTGGCAACAATGTGTGCGAGGAACACTGGGGGTCTTGTACACACAGGCCCTTGTTCAGTAGGTCTGCAGCAAGCCTGACATTCTGCGTGGCCAACAGACACTCAGGGGAGGCCGACGCCCGGCTCTGAGAGAGGCTGCGGTACCAGAAGCCATCATTCCATCACAGGAGAGCTCACCAAGAACAAAGGAAGTACTCCAATTACAGTCACAGGCTGCCAAGATTAATCCTAAAAGGCATAGGAGGTCTCCTTTTCCAAATTGATGGAGTTTTTATCTTTTTTTTTTTAATTTATTTTTATTTTTTTGCAGTTTTTGGCCGAGGCTGGGTTTGAACCTGCCACCTCCGGCATATGGGGCCGGCGCCTGAACCACAGGTACTGCCCCAAATTGGTGTTTTTACTTCCTGCCTTCCTGAATTTGGTGCTGGCCCCATAGGGAGCCTGGTCTAGCTTAGAAAATGGACTCGTCTTAGGGAGCCACAGATTCCCCTTGGGGAAACACGCACATGCATATTTAAAATTCAGATATACTCCAGCTCCAAATAAAAGTGACTTGACCAAAGGTTTCTCCAAGTAACTAGACCATGGACTCTCTTTATACATACTATAAATACTGTGAATATTGCTATTATTCTATTGGGAGAATCCAAAGTATGTAGCTTTGTTTATTTATTATTTATTTTTGCTTTCTTTTTCTTAGAGACAGAGTCATGCACTGTTGTCCAGGCTGAAGTGCAGTGGCCTAATCAATAGCTCACCATAACCTTGAATTCCTGGGCTCAACCAATACCCCTGCCTCAGCCTCCTACGTATCTACACTATAGGGACCCATCACCATGACTGGCAACTTTTTTTTTTTTTTTGGTAGATACAGGGTTTCCCTAAGTTGTCTAGTTTGGTCTTGAACTCATGGCCTCAGACAATCCTCCGAGCTCAGCCTCCCAACGTGCTGAGATTATAGGCATGAGCCACCATGTCTAGCCAAAAGTATGTAGCATTGATCAGAATTCTGCCCTAGCTAAAGGTACCAAAATTTGAACTCCAAGAATCAGTCCTATCACCAAAGTTACTATATTATAATTATCTTATAAGTCTATATTGCAAAAATTTTGTTGAAAATAAACTTCACTTCAAAGTGAGGAAATAACTGATTTGTTAATTTGATGTACTATCAAGGTATCCTTAGTAATTAGGAGATTTTAAAAACAATTTATAGGCTCGGCATGTATAGTACAGTGGTTACGGTGCCAACCACATGCACTGAAGACAGTGGATTCGAACCCAACCCGGGGCTGCTGAACAACAATAACAACTGTAACAAAAAATTGCCGGGCGTTGTGGTGGGCGCTTGCAGTCCCAGCTACTTGGGAGGCTGAGGCAAGCAAATTGCTTAAGCCCAAGAGTTCGAGGTTGCTTAGCTATGACGCAACAGCACTCTACTGAAGGCGACGTAGTAAGACTCTGTCTCAAAAAAAAGAAAAAAATTATAATTGTCAGACAGCAAGAGAGCAAACAGCATACAACTGTAAACAGAGGAATAATTAACCATAGAAAATGCCAAAACCAAACGTTACATGTACTCACAATATAGAAACAAGTGATTTATATTACTGAACAATATAGTAGTCACTGGTCAAACTGGGGCCAAAGGGACAGCCATTCAGAAAAAATTGTACTCACAATATAGAAACCAGTGATTTATATTACTGAACAATATAGTAGTCACTGGTCAAACTGGGGCCAAAGGGACAGCCATTCAGAAAAAATTGTCGTATCACAGTAAAATGCGTAGGGGACAGAAGCTAGAAAGACGCTCCACAGGCCCTACTGAGCTCCGCTGGACCTGCCATGTGTCTAGTTAAAATACTTCCCCAGTCCTGTTTGTAACTATGACTGGCCCTGTGATGGCAGGATTTACCTGATGAGGTTTCTTGCAAAGCTTTTGTTTTTTGTTGCCCCTGGTAGAGTGCCATGAGGTCACAGCTCATAGCAACCTCAAATTTGGGGCTCAAATAATTCTCTTGCCTCAGCCTCCCAAGTAGCTGGGACTACAGGTGCCCGCCACAACACCTGGCTATTTTTTTTTTTTTTTAAAGAGATGGGGCCTCTCTCTGGCTCAGGCTGGGCTCCAACTCCCGAGCTCAAGCAACCCACCCACCTCGGCCTCCTAGAGTGCTAGGATTACAGGAGTGAGCCACTGCGCCTGGCCCCTTGCAAAGCTTTTTAAGAGGCATAAACTGACCTTCTCCCCCAAGCCACCTTTCTCCCTCCTACCTATACCTGATGGCAGATGGTACGACTGCCATAAAGCAACCATTCCCGTGACAAGCGTGAGGATAAGGGTCACAAGCTAAGGACGGTAAGAAAGGAGAGCACAGGGTCTGGGCTCCTGCAGCCATCACCCCCAGCTACCTGCCCCCAAATTTCTCCTTATAAGAGGTCAGTAGACCCCTTACTGATTCGAGCTGCTGTCAGCTGAGTTTCCTGTTACTTGCAGCCAAACATGTTGCAGTTACTTCACTTGCTGTCATATTGACTAGCTGTGCATCTCAGGCAAGTGTTGGGCCGCACATTCTACATCTACAAAATGGTTAGGGATATGTCAGCAAACCAAATGAGCAGAGTCAGATTTAAAGACTCTACCTGGGAGCTGTCAAAAACAAACAGTGAGGCAGTGTTGTTCAACAATGAATCGCAGCTGGGCCCCACTGCCATTTCAAGTTACGCACGTTGGATCTGAGAATTCTGCAGGCGTATCCAGGCAGCTGGACCCCCACTGGAGCAGGCCTCCCAAAATCTCTGGGAGCTTGCTTATGTTGGGACCACCACCAGGGGTCAGCACACATCCGGCCGTATGTGGTAAAGCACAGTTCCTTTCACAGCAGAATTATCAAAGACAATGAGGTATATTCTCCATGAACAAACAAGGCTCAGTTGTCAGAGGCGAGCAGCATGAGGATTCACGTGGCAGGAGCTTCTCAAATCTGCCCCTGGCTCAGCTCAGAGACTGAAATCAAGGAAACACTAAGAAAAACCATACAAGCTCTTCCCTGGAACTTGGCAAAACACTGAAAGATTGTTTAAGAAGGCGGGGTGGGGAGGGCTCTTTCTAGAGAGTGTAACACAACGGGGAGGAAGGAGCTGCCCTCATGCTTCACCACCGATGACAAATCCGCGCTGGTCAAGTGCAAACATGGGGGCCGAGGCTGTCCACTAGATTGTCCCGGACGTCCAGGCACCCAGACCATCAGGACTCCGGGCGTGTTGCGAGCCAGTGTCTTTCTCCTCCCGTGGTCCCTCTGGACCCGCTCAGCTGGGGCAGCCTGTCACCTGCTCGCAGACCGCACGCAGCCCCTGGGCCTTTTCTCAACACTCGGGAAATGGAAGGCCTCTAAACCTCCTTCCCGCCCACCCCCCGCTGGCACAGGGTCGAAGCCACGTCTTGTAAGGGTGGATTCCAGCTGCTGCTTTTTGTCTTCCACATACCTCTTTGTCCATTTTCTTCTTTCTGACGATCACCGTGGAGATCTTTGTAAAATCCTTTTTGCCTGATACAAGATTTTTGTTCTCCTCCCAAGAAGATGGCTAGAACCAATTCCGTCATGGAGTCATTATTTTCAAGTGTTCTTAGAGACTCTCCTCCCTAAAGGGGCCCTCCTGTGGCCCCTCAGCTTCCCTACCAGTGATACACCCACAGCCTCTATCAGATGAGGCTCCCTACCCTCTTGCCATGATCCTAGGAAATGCCCCCTGGTGAACATTGCCGTCCACCAGGCCCTTTCCACATGCCATCAACTGGGAATGCAGCCCCTCCCTAGCTCTCCTGTCACGTGTCACAGTCTGGTCTATGACATCAGCTTGCTAAGTATGGGTTGGGCACTAGACCCCTACACCGTCATAACAGAAAAGTCATCCCACCACGCTCTCCAAGTAGCTCCACTGAGGGCCCATCACTCCACAGACAGATGTGAGACTCACGGCAAAGCTCACCCACAGAAACCTCCTCACAAATCCTCTCCCCATGGCCACCTTTTTTAAAAATCCATATGAAATATAACAACGTATAATTAGCTTTTGGAAACTTCCTTTGAAAATCTGTAGCTTGGGCCAGGCACGGTGGCTCACGCCTATAATTCTAGCACTCTAGGAGGCCAAGGCAAGTAGATTCCTTGAGCTCAGGAGTTCGAGATTAGCCTTAGCAAGAGAGAGAGCCGGTCTCTATGAAAAATAGAAAAACTAGCCAGACGCATGGTGGGTGAATATAATCCCAGCTACCCGGGAGGCTGGGGTGAGCTTGAGCTCAGGAGTTTGAGGTTGCTGTGAGCTATGAAAACACCATAGCACTCTATCCAGGGGGACAGAGTGAGACTCTATCTCAAAAAAAAAAAAAAAAAAAAGTAGCTTGATCTGGCAACTCACTTCTATATAGGACACCAGTGGCAAATTATTTTTCCCAGATGAACAACAGGAAGAATTGCACAGCCTGGAGACCAGAAGGAGAAATTTCTTGGGTAAAGTGAAACAGTCCCTGAGGAGTCCCCAAACAAGATAAACCTTACAATCAAAAGATTGGAGCAGTAGGCCAATAAAACATGAGTTAGTACTGTTAATTTCATTACTACTCAAAGGCTGGTAAGGTTTACCTAAAATGCAATGGTCTTAAAATCTCAATCGTATACATCAGTGAAGGACAAAAATTATCCAAAGTCCTATCTACTTGGTCTTGAAATACATTAAGTGATTCAGTGACTATCAATTAATTTTCCAATAATATTGTCCTAGAACAATATCAAAGTTAATCTAAATACCTAGAGTACATACCTGTATAGTTGAGGGGTTGGTGAGTAGGAAGGGAGCACACACATTCAGAAGCATCCTGAGTTGCAGGGGAGTCAGGCTAGAATTTAAAAATCAAACTACAGATAGAAGGGTACAGGTGAAACTTACTAAATGCAGAATACCAACGTCTACATATAGTGATTAAGAAAATGCCATGAAGGCTGTGTTAAACAGTTCCATGAAAATATTTCAAATTGTATATGAAGTCAGCGCATTGTGCCCCATGATTGCACTAATGTACACAATTATGATTTAATAAAAATTAAAAAAAAAAAATCAAACTACAGACAGGCTGCAAAATGGATAACACACGCATCCAATAATCACCTGATTCATGTGTTTCCCCAGCAGGAAATTATAGGACGTATTGCGCACCAAGCCACAAAAATATTTTCTTAAAATGCTTTGCCCAGAAATCATTAAAACCCTGGCATAAACGTTCGGTGGATTCCTTCAATGTCACACTCTCAGAACAGGAAGGAAAAAGAAAAAAAATATATATATATATAGCATTTCACCAGCTAAAATAAACAGCGCTTCATCCGCTGCCTGGACTCACAGATCCTGGATATAAGCCTCTAAGGTACAGATGAGAAACTCCAGGGAAACGGAACCCCAGTCGGCCACCACCTGGGTCTCCTCACGCCATGAGGAGCAGAGCCCTCTAGCAATGAGGAGCATTTCAAAGTAAATAAACAAACACCAAAAGACTGTTTTCAAAAATAGCTGCCTAAATTGGAGCCACAAAACACATGCACACTGGACAAGGGTGAAGCCAACAAATGCTGGACTGGCAAAGGCTACAAGGGAAGATTGCAAATCAGAAGGGCTGGGAGGGGCGCTTCAAACTGACCCACCAGCGCCTCCTCTCGTCCACGCGGAGGGCTGCAGGCGCCGCCCACACGGCCACAGGAAAACACCAGCCAAGGGTTCTTTACACACAAATTAGGGACTCAAGCGACATCACAGGCTCTGTTTCCAGTATAATGAAAAATGCTGTTTTTCTTCAGATAGCGGATATAGACAACACTTTAACGCCAAGACTTCAGAGTGAACATTTTCCTCATACTAGGTGGGAAATTTTCAATTGCCTTATCACAGTTATGTTAACTCTTTATATTATTAAAGGGGTATGACTTCTCCTCATAAACAATGTTGTCAGAAATAACAGCCAGCTGAATGAAAAAGAAGGTACAGTATGAGAAACAAAAACAGGAGCACAATACACTCATCCAACCTGAGTTTACACTACATTTTTTTTTTTTTTTGAGACAGTCTCACTATGTCACCCTTGGTAGAGTGCTGTGGCATCACAGCTCACAGCAACCCCAAACTCTAGGGCTTAAGCGATTCTCTTGCCTCAGCCTCCCAAGTAGCTGTGACTACAGGCACCCACCACAACGCCCGGCTATTTTTGTTGTTGTTGTTGTTGCAGTTACCATTGTTGTTTAGCTGGCCCAGCTGGGTTCAAACCTGAACCTGCCACCCTCGGTGTATGTGGCTGGCGCCATAACCACTATGCTACAGGTGCTGAGCCTACACTACTTAATTGTTAAATGTGAATGGGTCGTCTATGCCAGTTGATTCATTAAAGGTACTGCATTTTCTAGGAACTATTCTTAATTTAATTCATAAAAACAATGCTCCAAAATTTTTCTAGCAAGAACTTCCTTTACTATTATTTTCATAGTTAAAATGCTATTTCTTGTGATTGATGCACAATACTCCCAATTCTATTAAGCATTTTCCTTTGTCTCTGAGATTCTTTATACAAACATTCACTCATAATAATTACTGAGTCCAGTTGTGCTCTAGGGCTAAGGATTCTGTGAGAAGTGATACAGCTTCAAGGAACCTGAAGCCTAGAATGGGAAAGGAATAAGTAAGCAATGACAACAAAAACAAGGTAAAATGTGCAGTAAGAAACATAAACGATAATCAAAACTTTCCATGTGCTAACCATTCATAGACATAAGTTCATACATCACTTATGAAGGAGAGGGAAATGATTAAAGCCGCAATATTCAGAGCACGGACCCTCAGATTAAATCTGCCATCCATGGTGGTATATAGTTGATTAGGGGCAGTCTCAGCTAAAATAAGGTAAGCCCTACATATATTTTGGGTTTTTTTGTAGAGACAGTTTCTCTCTATGGCCCTCAATAGAGTGCCGTGGCGTCACACAGCTCACAGCAACCTCCAGCTCCTGGGCTTAGGCGATTCTCTTGCCTCAGTTACAGGCGCCCACCACAATGCCCGGCTATTTTTTTATTGTGCAGTTTGGCTGGCGCCAGGTTGGAACCCACCACCCTCAGTATACGGGGCTGGTTCCCTACTCGCTGAGCCACAGGCGCCGCCCAGCCCTATATTCTTTTCACTACACTAAGCTGAACTTCCCAGCTCATGAGGATCTTGTAAAAAAGTCACCATCACACATGTAACTAGACATTGACGTTGAGGACTCATGTGCACCCCGATCTGTATTTAGGATTCTGTGGTAGCAGCCAGTACAACAATCTCTGTGCGCCAATCCTCTGAAATTTTAATGACTTTCTGTCCTTTTTCATTTCTCATCTGTCTCTTAACCTTTCTGGCCATCCCCCTTCTAGTGGAAAGGACGGAGTCATTAGTAATCTACAAGTGAAAAAAACACTGAGGGTAACCTTAGAGGAAGCATCATTAAACTTTAACTTGAAAAAAGAAAGTCAAGGGCAGACCACACAATCTATTTAAGCATGTGCAGAAAAGATGTGGCCACCTAGTTGCTGAATCCTAACTCTATCCTATCCTGGGAAATTTCTCACACACATTCCTAGGGCTTCACTTCCAAAGGCTCCGAAGCTCCTCCACCTCCCCGGGCCCCACTGTGCCTTCAGACATGCTGAGTTTGCAAAAGCACGAATACTGTCTTAATTACAGCCTGCTAATTCTAATAAACTAGTGGTTGAATTCATGGTCAAATCATGTCCTTTATTTTTTTCAGCAATGTTTTACTTAACCGAAAATCTTCGATTTAGAATTTTACTCGTGAAACCTCTGTCAAAATAGCACATTCTTCTCAAATATCCTCAATAATGAGATAACCTTTAAATGTAGGTGTGGTTTTTCAGAAAAAACAATTGCTTAGAGGCAATTCCTTGTTTTGAATAATGACCTCATCATAAGACTAAATGAGCACTTCTCATTCTTTATCAAGACAAAAAATAGTTTGTGTTTAATAACCTAACAATCTTGATATTTTATATTAACAGTCTGTAAGATACATGAGTTAAGGGTTAATAAAATAGAAGCTTTTTCTAGTTAGAAAACTATCACAGACTTTGCTGGTTGTAGCTTTAGTTCAAGAGCTTGCAGAGCACTCCAAAGAAAATATTCCCTCTAGTAATACTTGGATTAAATTGGTGACTTGGATGTTTTAGCCAATTAAGACACTAGGGAACTACAGGCCTCAATCAGACACAGCCTCTGTAATATAAAGCTGAACCACATGTGGTCTTAGCCTCTCAATCACATCTAACTGGTGGAGGGAAGCCAACTAAAGAAGAAAATCTATTATCACACTGATCCCTACACTAATGAGGAAGATAGCTCAGAAATATCCCTACCCAGAGACCACTCTGGTGCAAGAGGTGGTCTTTCTTGGCTCAAGAGGCCTGAACAAGAGAAGGCAGGCTGAAAGCTGCCCTCAGGCCAGGATCTTAAGTCAGTCTTATAGGAAAACAAACCAAATTACACCTGGCCTGGTGGCTCAGGCCTAGCACTTTAGGAGGCTGAGGCAGGAGATCACTTGAGGTCAGGACTCAAGACCAGTCTGAGAAAGAGACTATCTGTACCAAAAATAGAAAACTTAACAGGGTGTGGTGGCACATACCTGTTGTCCCAGCTACTCAGGACACCAAGACAGGAGAATTGCTTGAGCCCAGAAGTTTGAGGTTTTTGTAAGCTATGACGACCCCATTGCACTCTGCCCAGGAGAGAGCAAGACCCTGATTAGGATAGGATAGGATAGGATAGGATAGGATAGGATAGGAGATGGAGTTGTTAAATGACACTGAAATAAATATTAATCCATTTTAGTTAAAACTTGACACCTCCACCCCCATAATCCACCCTTAATTCAGCAGAAACTCATGCGGGTACTGATGACATAAAAATAAATTTTAACAAATGTTGACAACCATGAGAAATTAAGTTATTCTAAAGATACACTTTAAAATTTGCATATGAATTCAGAATGAATTAAGGTTATGCTTTGAGGAAATTCCAAATTTTATTTTAGAGCCTAATTATTAAAAATATTTGTACTCTAGGCTCGGGGCCTATGGCTAAGCAGCTAAGGCGCCAGCCACGTACACCTGAGCTGGTGGGTTCGAATCCAGCCCGGGGCCCACCAAACAACAATGACGGCTGCAACCAAAAAAATGGCCGGGCGTTGTGGCGGACGCCTGTAGTCCCAGCTACTTGGGAGGCAGAAGCAGGAGACTTGCTTGAGCCCAAGAGTTGGAGGTTGCTGTGAGCTGTGATGCCACAGCACTCTATCCAGGGTGACAGCTTGAGGCTCTGTCTCAAAAAATAAAATGTGACCTCTAGACAAGTAGGGAAAAATTTAGCCTCAACTCAAAGAATATCAGATGGCACCCGACAGAGTTCTTGACCCTGCCTCGGTCCTACAGGAAGAGTCCCTCCTAGGCATATGGTGCAACAACGCCACGCAGGTCCGTGCTTTACCCACACACGTACCTGGACTTCAAGGAGGCACTGGGTTCTCACTATCAACATCACTACCCCCAACAAATGAAGAAGGCAACTGAAAAGTCTGATTCCTGCTTTGGAAATGATTTAACTCTCATGTCATTAGGACCAAGGCCATCATTTACACTGAAGAAATGTGGTTTCAATTAAAGTAAAATGAAAATAAATACACAAACACATTGCTCAAGATGTTTTGGTGGTCATAATAAAGTACCACTTCAAACCACACTGGAGGGAAAAGAAATGTAAATGTGGTGTACAGGAAGAGAGTCTGCAGCCGGAAAACAAGCCATGTGAAGATAACTAAGTTCTTCCCCTAACTAATCCGGTCACTGGAACCTGGTTCTTTGCACCCTCAGTGAATCCCCAACAAAAGAGATAACTAAGCTGAGTTAGAAGAAGGTAAAAGGGAGATGTGTGGCTGCTGAGTTTTTGGTTTTCTTTTTCTTTTACTTTTTCCTTTTCCGTTTTTTTAGGGGGATTGAGGAGTAGAGGTGAGGGAGGCCAGGAGGGAGGTGGCCTGCCCAGGCATTCGAGCACCATTTCACAGCCGTATTTTACTCCTACTGACAGAACAATAGAATGGGTTTTTCCTTGTTTTTAATAGGCTGCCAAAATCAGGCTACACACACACACACACACACACACGCACCACCAGCTTGGAAACCTGACTATCTGAAAAGACCTCACTTCCTTCTCCAGAAGGCAGAGGGCATTTCCAAACTATAGAACCAAGAAGCCTCGCTCTAGCCACACTTTGCTATTTCTTCCCTTTAATAAGCTCCCTGCTCACCTCAGGCCTCTAACTGATAACCTCCACAATCTGAAAAGGCTTTGAATCTACATACTTTTTTTTTTTTTTCCTCCAATCAAAATCCTATCTAGTCCTAGTCACCAGGAGGTCTGATTTCTCCAGTCCACACTCATCTCTCTCCAGCTCCTTACGGAGTGCTGATCATCATTCAGTAAGTCACTGTTTTCTGATTAGTGTCTAACTAGATTGTTAAACCTTACTCCAAGCTATATCAGATCTTTTTCTCTTGTCTCCCAAGACAGCTAGAAAGGGAAGAACTTAATTAAAAAGAAAAAAGTCTGGGTGTGGTGGCTCACACATATAATCCCAGCACTTTGGGAGGCCAAGGCAGGAGGATCCCTTGAGGCCAGGAGTTTGAGAACAGCCTGAGTAATACAGTGAAACTTCTCTCTATAAAAAAATAAGGGAAAATTAGCTGGGTGTCAGCAGGATGAAGAAGGAAGATCACTTGCGATCAGGAGTTTGAGACTTTAATGAGCTATAATCACACTGGACTCCAGCGTGGGCAACAGAGTGAGAACTTGTCTGTAAACATATGTGTGTGTGTATGAGAGAGAGAAAGAAATATATACACACATGAACATCTGATAATTAATTTCTTTAAAAAAATTTCTCCTTCAACATAGCCAGTCCTTGTATTTGTTGCAATGTCTTCCTGGAAATCATAAAATGAACTTTATTTTTGTACTGGACCAATGTTGAAATTAACAATTGCATTCATATTTAAAGACTAAAGATCGCCCTACTATGAAACCAATTTCATATGAAAGCTACAACCAAACTATAGCCCAAGAAGACGGGGACAAAGGAGAGGGAGGGGGAGGGGACGGGGGAGGCTGGGTGGAGGGAGGGGAATTGGTGGGATCACACCTATGGCACATCTTATAAGGGCACATGTGAAATTTACTACGTGTAGAATATAAATGTCTTAACATAATTACTAAGAAAATGCTGTGAAGGCTATGTTAACTAGTTGAATGAAAATATTTCAAATGGTATGTAAAACCAGCACATTGTACCACATGATTGCATTAATGTACACAGCTATGATTTAATTAAAAAAAAAAAAAACCCAAAGATCATGAAGGTAATTACGAAGATGTAACCAAAAATACATGACGACGTAAAAAAGTAACCACTCTAAGCCTTTATAATTACTGGGGAAAAACTCAAATGTGCTGCAAATCCCAAGTATTTGTCTATACAGAGATATAAATAGGCCCACAGGATGCCGATGTACCGTTATAGAGCACAAACGGATTAAAATACCAAAACACTACTCTGCAGTATCACAGATTTGACTTAACACAAACTGATCCACTCACTATAATAAACATCACTTAACACAGTTCTCCATCTTTTAAAAGAATGACTTGAGTTAAAGTTTCTTTAATCTTCTTAAAGCCTCTTTAAAACTTTCCAGGGACATTCAAAGATGCCTTCCTTTTCTCTCAGTAACTTTGCAAATGGCAGAAAAGAACGTTCGAGAGTTCTGATGAGGATAATGCTCTCCAATTGACCTCATTTAGCAAGTAGGCAAATACGGTCACGGCAGCCTCCAAACACCCTCAGAAATCATATGGTGAGGCCAGGAGCAGTGCTCACCCCTGAAGCCTAGCGCTGCGGGAGGCTGAGGCAGGTGGATTGTCTGAGACCAGCCAGAGCAAGAGTGAGACACTGTCTCTAAAAACAGCCACAGGCATTATGGCAGTGCCTATAGTCCCAGCTACTTGGGAGGCTGAGACAAGAGGATCACTTGAGTCCAACAGTTTGAGGTTGCTGTGAGCTGTTATGCCACAGCACTCTACTGAGGATGACAAAGTGAAACTCTCATCTCAAAAAAAAAAAAAAAAGAAAGAAATATGGCGATGCCTGTGGTCCAGGGAGTAGGGCATTGGTCTCATATACCAAGGGTAGTGGGTTTGAGCCCGGCCCCAGTCAAACAACAACAACAACAAATTAATTAATTAAAAAAAAAATCATTTGGTGACTTTGGTCTTCAATTGTTTGGGCCTTACCCTACCACAACTCTCCCCACTTGAGAACTCCCTGATAACTTCAGTGGTTGCCCTAAAGTGTGCATAAAAGTGTTGTTAAGAAAAAAAGAAAAAAATTAAGGGTCAGGCCTATAAGGTCATCGCTTCGGCAGGCCAAGGCAGGAGGATCGTGGTCGCCCAGGAATTTGAGACCAGTCTGGGAAACACAGTGAGACTCAGTCTCTATAAAAAAATCAAAAACTGAGCTGGGCAAACTGAGCTGGGCTTGGTAGCCTATGTGTATAGTTTAGGGGCTCTGGAGGCTGAGGCGGGAGGATCACTACGCCCAGGAATTCGAGGCTGCAGTGAGCCATGATGACTCCACCGTACCTCCAGCCCAGAAAAGGGTTCAAGCCTGTCTCAAATAACATTTTTAAAATTCAGTGCTATTTATGAATTCGTGAAAAGGAAAATATAATCCCCCTGGTGATGTCTAGGAACCACCGCTGTGACTGTGAAACTCAAGACTTTATTATGGCTTTTAGTGCCTTTTCACATTACTCTTCCCAAATATCATGGCAGTACTAGAAGGTGGGGATTATGGACCAAAAATTATCAAAGGAAACTCTGAGAAATCATATAGGAACTTCTAAAACTTATCTCCAAACTGAAATGGGAAATGCCGCAAATAGAAAAGCAGTAATGTGCTACTAAACTCAAAGGGAATATTCTTAAATCAAGAATTCCTCAATAGCTGGGGAAGAAGCACCTCGCTGGCTTAAAAATCAAATCACCTGGGTTCTCACCTTGATCCCCTTCATCATTTGGTATTTGGATACAAATTTTAAAAGCTCCTAGTAATTTCATTTTATTTAACTAATAATTATATACCACCCGTTACGTGGTAGGCACTGGTTTAAGAGCTTTACAAATGTGAGTTCATTAAGCCCTGTAATAACCATATATTAGTAGTTATTCTCCTCACGTTTCTAATGGGGATGGCGACACACAGAAGTGTAAGTGATGTGCTCAAGGTCATGCAGCTAATGAGAGGCAGATCCAGGATCCAGTAGTTTCCTATTCTGTACTTTTTTTTTTTTTTGTGACAGTCTCACTATGTTACCCTTGGTAGAGTGCTGTGCCGTCACAGCTCACAGCAACCTCCCGCTCTTGGGCTTAAGCAATTCTCTTGCCTCAGCCTCCTGAGTAGCTGGGACTACAGGCACCCGCCACAATGCCCGGCTATTTTGTTGTTGTTGTTGCAGTTTGGCCGGGGGGCGGGATTTGAATTCGCCACCCTCGGGATATGGGGCCGGTGCCCTACCCACTAAGCCACAGGCACTGCCCTTTGGTACTCTTAATTACTCCATTCTTTGAGCTCTCCTAATGTAGGCCAACCTGAGCTGGACACATCCCCCTTCCCTGTGTGTCTTCCCATCCACACGAACCTATTTGGCCACCTGCACACCACATCCCCTTCCTCCACCTCCCCCTCTCTTTATGCCCATATAATCGGTTGGTCCATGAAATCTACTTCTAACTCCCCACTTGTTTAAACCCCTTTCTCTCCACTTCCACCAGTACAGTGAATCACTGAGGACCCATCATTTCTTCTCAGCATTGTAACTAACCTGAGCTGCCTCTAGTCTTCTCGGAGCTGTTCTAAACACTATCGATCAAACCCACTCATTTGTATACATTTAACCATCCAGGTGTCTTGCTAAGTTTTGTGAATGCTAAAACAAACCAAAGCCCTGCTGTTGAGGAAAGGATAATCCAGCTTCCCTAGCTCTGATCAGGTAACCCAAAAATACTCCTTAAAGCCCGGCTGCTTGCTGGACTATGTCTGAAGTCTTTACTCTGGCTTCTACGTTTTCTGTTGTGTGGATTTTTTTCCTGCACTCCTCTATATGAATCAATTTTTTCTGACTAAAGTCACCCATAGTTTCATATCTCCCTAAGTTTACTAGTGTCTTTTTTCTTTTAGGCAGAGTCTCACTCTGTATCCTAGGTAGAGTGCCGTGGCATCATAGCTCACAGCAACCATAAACTCCTGGGCTCAAGTGATCCTCCTGCCTCAGCCTCCAGAGTAGCTGGGACTACAAGCTCCTGCCATGACACCAAGCTAGAGGGTCTCACTCTTGCTGAGGCTGGTCTTGAGCTCAGGTGATCTACCTGCCTTGGGCTCTCAGAATGTTGGGATTACAGGTGTGAGCCACCCCACCCAGCCACCTGTCTTCTTTTCTATCAGAATGACATCCCCACCAGCTCAGTATCATCTGCTGAAATCTCTCCCCGCAGTCAGTGCTCAGCTCGCGTACACATCCCCAACTGGACAACAGCTTCCCGTAGACCAAAACCAGAGCACTCTGAATCAGAGAGGTAGCAGTCTGCCTGTTCACAAACAAGCTCTGATTCATACAGGTGTCCGTAAAGATTACGTGCAATTTAAAATAGACTAGTTTAAATTGCACATGAACTTTATGGACGCCCTGTATAAGGACACGTAAGTCGACCTCATGATGAACATATTCCCCAATACTCTCCCCAGAACATGTGGCTCAGCTGAACGGCGCTTTCTCCCCATATTCACTGCCTTCACTGGGGACCCCTCTCTCCTCCCTTCCTCCTCTATCTGCCGTCGCTGGCATGTACCATTTCAGACCTATCTCCCCCACAAAGCTGCCCAAATCCCTCCAGCCTGAAGCGATGCCTCCCTGGTCTGAATTCTCCTGAGGTTCTGTCTCTGCATCTTTCCAGCATCCACCACTCGTGTAACTTACATGCGTCTCCACCAATCACTCGGCAGCCCAAGAGTATACATTGTCTCACTCATGTCCCATCACGGCACGTGGGCTATCAGATGAGGTTAATGCGAGATCATGGGTCACTGACTGGACTGTATTTATACATGCTGGTCCAGGCAAAGATGCTAACAAATTAGAGAAGGTGCACAAGACAAGTTCAGAGGAAGGAGGGTGGTAGGACCAGGCAGAGATACATTAGCAGGCATCCTAGCCTCTTTCAGGCCACACAATTCCCTTCTCCTGTGGTCTTGTGAGATCTGGCTAGATCTGGCCTTAGACAATCTGAAATGATGTATAACTTACAAAATTATTGCTTCATGAAAGCAGTCAGTGGGAGGAAATGAAAGGTCTTGACCCACCACGCTGAAACTGTGACACTACTCCCACAGAAAGACCATTGCCACAGGGCTTTGGTCCATGAACTGTCCACACACGAAGTCACCGACGTGCTCAGCAACACCCCAGGACTGCATAGGGTGGGGACAGCTGAGAAAGCAGTGTCCTTTAAGGTCCAGAGCCGCGCATCTGAAGGCCAGCTAGATCGTCAGCTCTGCTACGTATGAACATCAATAATAGGCCTCGATGTTTTCCTCTATACAATTTGGATCACAGGACTTACCTCGCACAGTGATTGACGGAGAACGCACGGGTAAGGCGCTCCGGCACACTGTCTGGCGTGCAGGAAGGGGCGTAACAACTATCATTATGCGAAAAATGTGTCATTTGACTTTATAAAACTTACAATTAAGTTAGAGGAGATTATCCTTGCACAAATACTTCATCTGAATTCAATTCCACTACCAATTCCTCAGCTCCAACTTCAACATAAAGAGACGAGGTGGGTTACAGAGAAGGAAGAAGCTGCTAGCCCCTCAACTAGCTAAAAGGTCCAACAGACAAGACTAGTAAAAACCTCCAATTAACGAGAGCAAGTCAGAAATGGTGCCTCAGGGAAGACACAGGTGGGTTTGCAGGCCCTGTGGGGTGGCCGGCACTGGGGGGGACAGCGGGGCAGCGCTGAATGTCCTACAGGGTCAGAGATGCTCCTGGGCAGTGAAGATGTGTCCTGCTCAGCGCACCAACAGTGCCAGGGGGAGCCCTGCCCTCCTCTGACACTGTACATGGAACGTCCATCCTCACATCCCCTCCATGGCCTGATTCCCCCATGAGATGGGCTTCCTGAGGCCCCTGCAGGCTGGCCCACTGCCCGCGGTGTCTCATGACTATTTCTCTGACAGGCTGATCTGCCTTTTTTTTTTTTTTGAGGCCTGCTTACCACTTGCCACCACTTGTCCAATCAGACTACAATGAGATCGGACGATGCTGCCTAAATCCCAAGTTTTATCATCCCCCACTTCCACTTGTCCCGTCCCTATCCAAGCTCCAGTTACAACAACCAGGGGACTGTCATGGAACTATCAAGCTATTTTCAGTTTTATAGCCTATTTTTCTGAGGCTACCAGAAATCCTTTTAAAATTCTGCCTAGAAAAATATAATGCAAAGGAGATTACTGTTACCTAACTGTTGCCAATTTAAATAATGAAGCTTCAAATGATGAAATCATACAACAGATAAACATACTTTGGATTAGATTCTTATTTCCGAAATGATTACTCTTATTCAAAAATGTATCTTAAGATGCACAATAAAAAAAAGTTTGATATTTCAACAATATCTGCCCTACCACAAAATATGCTCTTGGACTAGTGTCTTTTGAAATAGTTGACGTGTCCTGTTGCTTTAATACACTGTTAACCCTATGAATTCATGGACAAAAAGCGTATATCTCCACCCACCCCTACCACGTCCAAAAGCAAAATTAAACTCTTAAGTTGTCACACCTACTAGGGTAACTACTACCCAAAAACCAAAAAAAAAGGTTGAGGAGAAATGGAACCACTTGTGCTCGGTCAGTGGGAATGTGAAACAGTGCAGCCACTATGGAAAACAATGTGGTGTCCCTCAAAAATCTAAAAATAGAATTGTCATGTGATTCAGCGATACCACCTCCTGGGTTGTATCCAGAATAATAGAAATCAGGGTCTCAAAAACATATTTGTATACCTGAATGCACAGCAGCATTAGCGACAATAGCTAAAAGGTGAAAACAATCCAAGTGACCGTTCATGGATAAATGAACAAGCAAAATATGATGTGTATCCAGAGGAATGTTAGTCACACTTAAAAAGGAAGGAGATTCTGACACGCACTACAATATGGATGAATCTGGAGGACACTATGCAAAGTGAAAAAGTCAACCAGAAAAAGAGAAACACTGTTTAATTCCACTGATAGGAAGTGTCTCATAGCAACAGAGTAGCCTGGTGGGTGCCAGGGCCGTGGGGGAAGGAGGTGGTGGAGCTGTTGTTTAAGGGTATAGAGTTTGTTTTGCAAGATGATAAAGTTCTGGAGATCGGTCCCACCATAATGTGAATATACTAAACACTACTGAACGGTTCACCTAAAACTGGTAAATTATGTTACATGTATTCTTCTGCAATTAAGGAAAACAACATTGTTACCATTTAATGTCACTTCTTGATATTCTCTTCTTGGAATCATCGACTCCAACCTCTCTACCCATCTGAAGATACGCACATATCCTACATGACTATCTAGGAACTACGTTCAGAGCAAAACATTTGACTTCGATGTTTGTTTTTCAAAACTTTTATGTTATACACAACAGAACTTTACTTGGAAAAAAACTCTATGCCTCTGTACTCTACTTTTTCCTTCACGAACTTGCCCTTCAAAAGGGTGGTTGTGAAAGGTAGTCAGGCTTCCATAAACGGCCTCAGCACGGCAATGCCTGGGTAATTTAAGATACGCCCATATGGGGAAAGAGCAGGCGGGTAGATGCGCAAGAAACAAGGGCCGGATGGAGAAGCTAACGGCGCGGCGTAGGACCCATTCATACAGACCAGGGCGTTGCTCAGCACTTGGGACCTTCAAAGGACAGCAGTTCTGAATTCAGCTCTGAGAGTGCGCAAGCTACCGGGGATTGACTAAAAGCCAAATAAGCCTACGCTTCCAAACAATAAATTCCATGAAAGTACTTGACACCATAAGAAGGGTGACTTATTGCAGAGGGCATGAGGGATGTCTCTACCTCGGAGTAGACTCGCCACTTTGGTAAACTGAGGCCTGAAGAATGAACAAGAGGAAGCCAGGTAACAAGTGGCAGAAGAAACAGCATTTGTGAAGGTTCTAAGTATCGGTACATACAGAACTCTGTAAGGTGACTGCACCAGAGACGGTCACAAACTGGGCAACGTACAGAGGCAGTCAACATAAGGAGCTAGGCCTCCTGTAGTGACACGGTTACTTGGTGCGTGCTCAGTCTATGAAAACTAGGCCGACCGGAGGTGGTCGGTGCAGGAGGTCAACACGGTCAGCTACGGAGGTTCTATGCACTAAGAGATGGGTCTGGCGATAGACCCAAAGACTTAGACTGAAAACCCTTCCACCTCCTCATTCAATAGGAGCCCTTCCTTCTGCTTCATTGCCATTGTCCTACCTATCCAAAGATGAAGTGACTTACATGTTGTTGACAATTGTAAGAAGAAATGTCGAAGAAGCATTTGTATTTTTGTATTTTTCTTTCAAGTACGCCATACAGCATCTACTTACTAAAGGAAGGAAGAGAGTAGATTGTGCTTTCTCTATATAAAGTGGAAGTTTTACTAAGCCTACTTATAAGAACAAGCTATTTCTGCAACTGGTCCAGAGATGACGATTATTAAACATAAGATGGACCTCGCAGAGTAAAGACCTGTCACTTCATGTACCCTCACCCCCTAGATGATGTCGTCCGGCCTCAAGAGCAGATTTAAACACTGTCTCCATACTGAGGATTTCCAAATTTCTTCTTCCAGCCTGGACTCCTCCCAATTCCTACTCAAAGCTCCACTTGGCTGAGGACTACTGAACACCTAAACACAGAAAACCAAATTCCTGAGAACACCCCACACCTCGCCCCTGTATCCTCCATCTCAGGTGGCCGCCAGGCGAGTGGTTTTCAACTGGCCGACTCTGCCCCCGGTACACAAAATGTCTGGAGACACGCTCGGCTGGCGTGGTTGGAAGGGAGCAAGTGTGTCTCAGGGTGTCGGCCCTCGGGCATCGCTCAACACCCCGCAAGAGACGTCGGCGACAGAAACCCTCGGGCCCACGGTGAAGCAGCCTTGGGGACGACACGCCATTTCTCTCACAGTCCACATCACACCAATCAGCAAGTCCTGTTGATACCAACTACAAAGTAAAACACAACCTGGTCGTTTCCACCGCGCTGCTGCTACTTTTACACTGGTGCAAACCATCTACATCTCTTCAGTAACGAAATCAATCAATGGCCCCCCAAGGGGATAGCACCTAGCCTTGTAGCAGTGATTTTCACCCGGTATGTGTGCCGTGAGAGGGTCTCAGGTGTGCTCAAATATTTTTAAAGATCAGGCTCAGCGCCCATAGCTCAATGGTTAGGCCACCGGCTATGTACACTGGGGCTGGCGGGTTCGAACCAGGCCTGGGACTGCTAAACAACAATGCCACAAAAACAAACAAAGGCAGGTGTTGTGGCGGGCACCTGTATCCCAGCTACTTGGGTAGCTGAGGCAAGAGAATCGCTTGAACCCAAGAGTTTGAGGTTACTATGAGCTGTGACACCATGGCACTCCACCGAGGGTGACACAGTGAGACTCTGTCTCAAAAAATATATTTTTTTAAAGATCAGCGGGCAGTGGTGGCTCATGCCTATAATCCTAGCACTCCAGGAGGCTGAGGCAGGTGGATCGTCTGAGCTCACAAGTTCCAGAGCAGTTTGAGAAAGGGCAAGACCCCTGTCTCTAAAAGTAGCCAGATGTTGTGGTGGGTGCCTACAGTCTCAGGTACTCGGGAGGCTGAGACAAGAGAATCACTTGAGCCCAAGAGCTTAAGGCTGCTGTGAGCTATGACACCACCGTACACTACTGAGGGTGAGGGTGACAAAGTAAGATTGTCTTTAAAAAAAAAAAAAAAAGATAAAGTCCTGGAGATCAGTTGCAGAATAATGTGAATATATTAAACCAAAAAAAAAAAAAAAATTAAATTTTATTATTTTAAAGAGAAGTTCAAAGCAAAGTAAGTATATTCTTTTTTATTAATTAACATAAGCGAAGGTGTCACAGAAGTTTAGCTATGGGTTCCAGTGTGGTGTGAGACAAAAGCGGCTGGGAAACACTGCAGGTCTGGAGCCTATGTAAGACAACAGGCAGGATAATCCTTTAAGTTTCTGAATCAGTTCACGTTATTGCTCTGTCCAAAGACCCCCGGCACAGAGCAGGAGTCTCATTCCTTACGAGGCCGAAATGCCTATGGGGTCTTCACATCCCTCCGACCCGCCCACCATACTTCAGCTCTTGCCACTTTCCCACTGGCTCCTGAGCTCTGGCCACAAGGGCCACGTTGATGTTGATGGGCTTCCCACACTCGAGCACACTCCAGCCTCAGGACCGCTGCACCTGCTGTTGAGATGTTTGAGCAACGTGAGAAGCATTTCCACCAGACACCTACAGGACTGCTCTCTTGTCAGTCCCCTTCTTAAGTGACACTCTCAGAGGCCTCCTCCAATGACCAGACGTCAGAACATACCTACGCCCCCTCCACCACCTTTCACCCTCCTCTGTCTTCCTTTTGCCAGAGCACATATCACCACCTCCTAATATTTTTTGACTTTCTTATTTGTTGTATCTGTCTCTCTCAACTGGAGGCATAAACTCTTTTAGCCCAGAGCAGTATTCTCAGCTCCTAGACCAATACTAAATCCAGAGGAAGATATTAATAAATGTCTGTTGAGGCTCGGCACCTGTGGCTCAAGCCCTAAGGTGCCAGCCACATACACCTGAGCTGGCGGGTTCAAATCCAGCCCAGGCCCGCCAAACAACAATGAGCTGCAACCAAAAAAAAAGAGCCGGGTGTTATGGCGGGCGCCTGTAGTCTCAGCTACTTGAAAGGCGGAGACAGAAGAACTGCTTGAGCCCAGGAGTTGGAGGTTGCTGTGAGCTGTGATGCCACAGCACTCTACCCAGGGCAACAGCTTGAGACTCTGTCTCAGCAAATAAATAAATAAATGTCTGTTGAAAATAAAGGACTGCTATCCTTTCCAACCATTCAAGGTAGAAAATCTGCTAAGTTTCATTGTGTTTATTAAAGGACACCTGCCTTGCCATCAAGTTCTACAGATCCTAACAGTTGACAGGTGGTACATTTCAGCAAAAGATAGGTACAGAATCTGGCTGAACCAATCAATAATGTGTTCTCTACATAAAGGCTCATTCATTCAAAAAAAATTTGAGAAAAATGAGATAGCTTCTGGGAATGCCTTTTTTTTTTTTTTTTGCAGTTTTTGGCCGAGGCTGGGTTTGAACCTGCCACCTCTGGCATATGGGGCTGGCGCCCTACTCCTTTGAGCCACAGGTGCCACCCCCATGGGAATGCTTATTTTTTAAATACAAATTCTATGAATGAGGTGGGGAACTTGGAACTAATCACCGACAATATCCAGCAGGAAATGCAGTCACAGAAGGCAAATCAAAGACAGCAGAGCAGAAGCAGCAGGTTGCCTAGTCCACGAGTCCCCAAATTCTGGTCATTAACGTTCCACCTCCACGATGCTGGTCACAGCCAGGGCCTACGTTTTTTCTTTACAAATTGATTTCACTTCTTTCACTAAGCACCCCACAAAGCAACAATTTCCATTAGATCCAGAGTTGTTCTTTATCCAATATACAGTAAAATAAATATGGAACTACTAAAATTTAAAATGTTCATTCATATAAGGCTTAATAACTAACACATTTCTGGTGGTTTCTATTTTATACTCCAGGAAATACTGAACACTCCTCATTTACAAAAAAAAGAAAAAAAAAAAAAGAAAACAAAGTCCCAAGAAGCTTAATGCTTTCCTGGATGTCAGCAATTAATTGGAATCTAGACTTCTCCAATAATGTGTTCTGCTTTCCTGGTGACTCTGGGAAATACATTTTATTTTATTTGCTTCACTTACATAGCATTCTGTTACATGTGGGGAACAGAAGGGAATAGAATTAAGTCTCAAACTGCTGGGGATATTTTGCCATCGGAAACATTGATAGAAATAAAATAACTACTATTTAGAGCAGTTTTCAGCCACTGTGTTAGATGTGGTTGTACAAATGAGGAGGGCACTAATTTTCAAATGGCACTGTTTCTGTTGCTGAAAACGTCTGAAAGGTCCAAAGGTTTGGGAGAAGTCTGTGAACTGATGAAGATAAGGTCTTCATGGGGTGACCACATTTTCCAAATGGAGGAAGGAAGTTTGCTACTATGCTTGTAAAAGGTTAAGCAAATTGTGATTAGTTAGATGATTATAGTAAATTATGTTTGTCTAACATACTTGGGGAAAACAAATATGGGTTAAAATTCTTTTTAACTATCTTTGTTTTCTATTTATTCATTTCTCTTCACTATCTTAAAAAAACAATGTTAACTTCATGCAAGTACTACACATGGTTATTCTTTTTTATTTTTTTGCAGTTTTTTTTTTTTTTTTTTTTGGCCAGGGCTGGGTTTGAACCTGCCACCTCTGGCATATGGGGCTGGCGCCCTACTCACTGAGCCACAGGTGCTGCCCATGGTTATTCTTGAGTATCATTTTTTGTCACATTTTTTCCAGTGCTATACAGAAATATAATTTTTTTTAAACAAGTGAACAGTTCATTAAGAATTAAACAAAGGTATGATGTGATACAGTACAAGCAAGACACTCAAGATAGGTATAATAGTACTACTCACACAAAAATTTAAATTTCACCTCAAAAAAAAAAAAATCACAAAACAAAAGAGAAAGCAATTTCACTGTTATAAGATATTTCATGCAAAGTATTAACTCTGCCCCCCAAAGCCCAACCTTCCAACAACAAAAAGCTATCTGGGAATACTGCTATATTAACATATTAACCACAGTATAATCATTCATAAGAAAACAGTAATTAAGCAATGAATTGAATTAAATAACAAAGTTCAAACCATCATAAACTCATAGACCACAATGATTTTACAAAACAAGCAATTCCAGAAATCTTATAAACAATAAAAGAAATATTTCAATATCATTCTACT
>CAUYRH010012790.1:0-15874 GCA_963574655.1 Perodicticus potto | reverse complement strand
CTACACAGTGGTCTTTCAGTTCTTACTGCACCCAGGACATCAGTCTATTCAGTGGATTAACATGAATGGCTGGAGCACCTTGAAAGGAACTTAGCAATGGTCTCCTTCATTGAGAACAAATCAGATAATATTTCTGGAAGTAAATTTTTCCAAGAGTTTGTGATTATACGATAGATACAATTTTTTTTGTAAGCTGAACTGAAATTACTTTGTCTATATTTCAGTCATTTTCCCACAAATCATACTTTTAAAAAATATGTGTAAATGATACATTTTTCATGTTATTAAAATAGCATCTATGGCTTTTTGCCATGTGGCAGCTGTAATCCAAGCTTTCACGATATTTATAAAACGCTTTATGTTCCAACCTCTGACCACATGTTCTACCACTTTCTACGTCACTTACCATGCCACATAAGCCACTTCGGCTTTTCTCATGAGCATGTAGAGTTGATTTGTGCCTTTTCTCTTACTGGTCTTCTGATCAAAACACTCCTCTGCCATGGCTTTGTGTGGTCTATCACTTCACCTCACAAACTAAACCCTCACTTAGGTTTCTGCTCAAATGTCACTTTCCCCTGGAGCAATTCCCTAGCCATCCTATCTAAAATAATGGGTAGTGATCTGTGCAAGAGGAAATGGGTAAAACTGGATGCTGAGGTAAAGACTTACTCGATCTGTGAGGGTAACATTCCTGGTTATAGAGTGAGGTGATATTAATTCTGAGAGAGAAATGACAAGAAGGAGTCAGCTTTGTGAAAGTAGATTATAGATACTGTACTAGAAAAGGGTAGGCTGGAAAATAGGCTATTGCTGTAGACTTTGACATCACTGATCTTTCTCACATTATTAGTCCTATCTAAAATGTTTCTCTTTTAGGTTAGTTCATTTCTTATCCGTCTTTCAAAATCCCACTTAAATGTTATCTCTTATCTGAAGCCTTCCATAGCCCTTTTACTGACAAGTCTACACTTTCCCATACTTCATCTTACGTTTTATTACATGTAAAATTCTTAAAATGGTGCAGCCACAGAGGGGGACTAAGTCATGTGGAAATTTGTATGACTATTAGTTTCTTGATTAAAGATGTATTTATTTTCATGCTTCGCCTGAAGCAGAATGATTTTCTTGTGCTATAAATTTATTGAATACTTACTTCATATGTAATTAAAAATGAAATATCATTAAGTAAGTTTAGAAAGTTTCAACAGTGCTTGATTTATCCCAGTACAATAACTTCAGTCCTTCTCTGTGTGTGCGCCTGTGTGCATCTTATAGTCCACAAAGTACAACTAATTATGATCCCCATCCGATAGTGTAGTCAAGTTGTAAAAAAAACAAAAAAGAAAGAAATTATCTCGATTTCCAATTCTATGGGCACCTTTCATATAATTTATTTCAAAAATGTGTCTGTGTGTAGGGGGCACATTCTCTTGTTTTCCAACTTTGCCAGTATCCTGAATTTAGTCTTCTTATTGTGTTACCTTGCACAGTGCTAATCATGGCAGATGTTATTAGGTATGCAAAGAATATAAAGATATAGTGAAAAGCAATCACAAGAAAATTACTATAAGATAATAAGTAGAAGACTCAGACAGTATTTTTAGTGTTTAATGACGGCCACCTTCCAAAGGAGAAATAATTAAGATTGAAATTTCAGCATTTCCAATACGTGCAAAGACTTAAAGAAAAACATTGCAAACATTGCAATTAAAAGGATATGAGGAGAAGATGTAGTAAAATTCATTTTATATTTTGTAAGTGGAAGAACACCATGAAAAACAAATGAAGAGCCATTGATGTAGGCTGATGAGGATAGTCAGAGCACAGCAGGATAGACATTTTCCCTGAGAATACTAATTTCAGAGTCTGTACAGTTTCTTAAAGGGAAAGAAATTGAATCCTATGTAAAATTTGTGTTTATACTATTTTGTATTTTCTAAATATATTCATTCTTAATTTTATATGCAGTAGTATGTGAAGTATATCTAGTGTTTAGGTTCAACCACCTTAAAAATGGATAAGGGAAGGGTGGCACCTGTGGCTCAAAGGAGTAGGGCACTGGCCCCACATACAAGAGGCGATGGGTTCAAATCCAGCCCCAGCCAAAAAAAAAAAAAAAATGCAAAGAAAAAAAAATGGATAAGGGAAGAAAAAGAGGAAGATAAGGTTCTTACCATTGTTATAAACTATTTCTTTTACTATCCACAGCTTTCTACAATTGATCATAGCCAAAAGGCCAAGAAGCTTTCTAATGTTTCAAACTCCATGTCAGAACTAATATGAAAGATTATGCATATAAGCATTTTATATAAAGATTTTAAGAAACTAATTTAGGCTCTTAATTTGAGCTCCCTAGAGTCCAGTTCACGTCATATCCATGTCACATTGTAAAAATATTTTATTTTCTACAATTTTCACTTCCCTAACCTTTGTACACGGACTCTCTAAAGTAGTGGAAGTCGTATTGTGGTTGTCAAGGTGCAATGAGAAAATTGATACGAAGTATTCCATAGTGCGCGTCATATGGCAAATTTTCAAAAGTGCGGTTACTGTCATTATTGTTATCATATGTTCTCCTGCTGCTTATTTATATGTAACAGGAGTTGGTATTTTTAATATGACTATAAGAATGAAAAAGAATGTGTTAACTGTTCTTTTCTAACAAAATATTAAATAACAGTCCAAGATAGTTCTTGAAGAAAATTTTTCTGATCTTTATTTACATTCTACATTTCTATCCACAGTGCTTCAGTACCTTGCATCCAGGGAATGTCTGCTCAATTAGACATGATTGGACAAACTTATTTCGATTGATTGTTAAAATGATTATATACCTAAATACAGTGTGTAGGTTTTTCCCTCAGAAATCCAAATATGGCTTCATGAAAAACAATTTTCTTATACTGGTTCGGATTTTTATTTGCTCTGAATCTAAATTAAATTGATCCTTATAGAATCTTACAAATGCCATGAAATAGTTTTAGATTTATTGAAGATGGCATTCAAGTTTTTATGCAAAAAAAGAACTTTCTTTGATTTTTTTAAATGGTGTACAGCCATCTTTCATGTGTCTGTGAAGAATTTATGAAGAAAAACTTTCAGCAAATGGCCAATGGTCAGTAGATTTGTAGAAGTTGTATTTCAGTGTTCATCAGAATGTATAACTACATTTAAAATAATCCCATCTTTCTTATACTTTTATAAAATCAGTTTTAAAAGTTAAAACTAACCAGTACTTAATTTCAAGATGAAATTAAAATTTTACTTGGAAATAAAATTTGAATTTATTTAGAATTATTGGCAAAATATTTTATAGAAAATCATATGTTCTAAGTTAAATTATTAATCCTCCCATCAGCTATCTTGCAATTCTAACACTCAGTGCTTAAAATTGTGACCTTAGACTTTACAGAGGTATTGACATTATGAGGTTATTAGACTGGTCCATACTACAATATAATTGTCTTTTTTAAAAGGAAACATTTGTGCTTTATGTATTTTTGCTAAATACATAAATAGGATATTTAGCATTTTTTGTGGAAGAGAGGAAGTGTGTAAGTCTTCAATCTATTTTTTGTGTTGTTCTCTTTCTACCAAATTTTAAGAATTCTATAAATATTCCAAATTATTTTTGATATGTTTATTTATGTTTATCTCATAATTTTTAACTTTATTTTTCATTACATAGTAGTATCTTTTAACAAAAAATTTTAATTTTAATGAAGTCTACTTTATTTCATATTATTTTAATATTATTGATTTAAAAAAAAAACTTTGACTAAACTATGGATACAATCATTTGTTTCTCTATTTTCTAGATTTCAGAAGCTGTATAGTTTTCTATATGTAAGCTTTGCATTCCAGACTATGATCCTCTTAAAATTAATTTTTATATATGGTTTAAGGTAGTGATTGGGAGCCATTTTTTTTTTTTACCATCCAGATAAAACCATATAGCTATGTGAATAATTTTATATGAGCGATATTCTTCACTTTTATTCACATATTTACGAATATCTTTCCTAACACCTGCTTTTGCTTGAAACACATTCCTTAAAATGCTTTTTTAATTGATAAATTGAATTGTTGTTATCCCAAAATGTCTTTATTTTAATATTGTTTCTAAAAAATAGCTTGGGAGTGGGACACAATCATAAGAGGGACTCTACCTAATGAATGCAATCAGTGTACCTAATTCTTTGTACTCTCAATGAATCCCAAATATTTTTTTAAAAAATTTGGCTGAAATACAATTCTAGGTAGACAGTGTATTAGCTGGCAATTTAAAGAAAATGGTCCACTTACTCTAAATTTATTTGTTGCTATTGAGAAATTTATTGTCTGTTTAATTAATATTTCCTTCTGCTTTCTCAATATTTTATTGCCTTTCATAGCTTATTTTATATTGTAAATATTATAGATGTAGATTTCTTTTTATTTTCTATCATAAGTCTTCTGGAATTTGTGAATATGTATCTTTCATTAATTCATTACTTCTCAAGCATAATCTCACTTCTATTCTTTCTCATTCTCAATGAGTAGAATTTCATATTATAGTCACATATTTACTAATCTTTTCTTCATACCCTTTACTTTGCCTTTTTGTGATGTATTTTGGAAATTTTTTCAGAAATCTATTTTAGTTCACTAATTTTGCCTTCTACTAAATCTATAAAGCTATTATTTTTCATTATTTTTAAAAGTTCAAAAATTCTAATTTTACTTCCAAAAATTACTTTTTATCTATTACATGTAATTAATTTTTCCTTATTTTTAGTTTCCTTTTTATACTTCTATATTTCTTTTTTATTTTTTTTCTGAGTATATTTAGCCTAGGTTTAAAATATGTTTTCTTGCTAAAATTTTTCTTACTTGAAATTTTCTCTTCATATATTTTCAGATGCTTACTGTTTCTGCTGATTTAAATTCTCCACGTCTTTGTCATTCTTTTGTCATTCTTTTGTTCCTTTGTATTTTATGCCATTTGATTTCTCGTACTATCACATTTTTTGACATTTTTTGAGCAAATTTTGTAAAGCTAGGGCTGAATTTGTTTCTACTAGATTATTCATTTGTTTCTGCTGAGTAATGAAAGATACTATCCATTTGATAGCGTTTTAAATTAGTTTATCCACTTAAAGTATTTCCACTGTTTTCTTGTGAAGTCAGAGATTCAGTCTATGTTCAGGAGTAACTGTGGGATAAATTTTCAATAGGAATTCTCCCCCTGGTATACATTTTCAAGAGGAATTCAGTGCTAGAATTGAAAGAAGTTTCTGTCTTGTTCCTTTTGTTCAGATTAAAAACAAACAAACAAAAACCTATTCACCTCTAAGATGAGATAGAGACATTCGTCTTCTCTTTTTTAATTCGGATGCCTTATTAGAGTCTCCACATTGGGTAGGATCTAGATTTTATATTTTGTCCCTCTTGTACAATGTACAAAGCACCCGAATGTTTCACCAATTTGGCAGAAACTATCATGCAAAGGCAACTTTGACATTCCTTTACCTATTAGGATACCTGCTTCATTTTTGGTTTGTAATAATAGATTCCTCTTTACTATCCATTTAGAACATTTTCTAAAAGAAGTATTAAAGTGTTTCACTCCTTATAATAATTTTGTAAAAAAAAATGATAATTATCTAGTCAGTCCATAAATCTTCCCTAGACCAGGCACAGTGGTGTATACCTGTAATCCCATCCCTTTGGTAGGCTAAGGCAGAAGGATTGGTTGAGGCTAGGAGTTTGGGCAGCATAGTGAGATCTCTTCCCTACAAGAATAATAAAATAATTAGCCTGGTATGGTAGCATGTGTCTGTAATACTAACTGCTAGGGAAGCTCAGCCAGGGAAATCACTTTAGCTCATCAGTTTGAGGCTGTGGTGAGCTATCATTTTTCCACTGCATCTCAGCTTAGGCAACAAAATAAGACTGTCTCTAATAAAACAACAAAAAACCACAAAAATTTCTGTACATGATAAATGGTTGAAGTACTCATTTAAAATCATCTGAAGTATAATCATTTAAATTAATTTACCATGAATGTCAATAAAAAAAAAACATGTGAGAGATTTGTTACAAGATATATTTAATGCATAAACAATATCCATGTTTAAAATATAACCTATACACATATTTAATTTTAAAAAATAATATTTGAAAAATCATTGATAGTGAAAGATATAACATTAAATCTATTAAAAATTGTTAGATAATATTTATATACTTTATTTCAAAATGAGTAAATGAATTATTATTTATTAATAATATCAAATAATATTAGATAACAATAACTATATACTTTTTATGACGTCAAGCAATCCACATAAATATCCTCATTTAATTATCATAATATTTTTATGAGGAGCATTTATTCTAATAACACAGAAATAGGAACTCAGGCTAAGGGTAGTTAAATGTTATAGAGTAGTTATATGGGAATATAATCAAACTAATGTCTATTTTACTCTGGAGTCTAAATGTTTAAGCACTACAATATGCTATAATTTGTATAAAAGGCACTGTGGGAATATTAAGGGTGGTATATAGAATTATCAAGGAGCCTGTGATTTGTTTGGTGATATTACATATAAAATATTTCATTATATATAGTTATATGCATACAATATTATATAGAGACTGCATATAATGTGTACATTTTATGATTTTATTATAACATTATTTATAATAATGTAAGTCTATTACCTACACATATTAAAACTTATATATGTCTTATATCCATGTGTCTGTATATATTTATGGCTTTTCCTCCCTTAAGGATGAAAGAGCAATTACCACGAACTATGTGGCTTAATCTACAGAAATGTATTTTCTCACAGTCCTGGAAGCTAGAAGTAGAAGGTTTTGGAAGTGTTTGTTTCTTCCGAGGCGTCTCTTGGCTTGGAGATAGCGACCTTGTCCTCATGTCCCCACACGAGCACCTTTTTATGTGTTTCAGTGTTCCTAATCTCGTTTTATAGAGAAACAAGTCCTAATGGAATAGGCCCGCCCCTAGGACGTCATTTTAGCTTAATTGCCTCTTTAAATACTCCATCTCTAGTTATAATCACATTCTGAGCTAATAGGAATTAAAACTTCAATATATACATTTTGCAGGGACAGAGTTCAGTCCGTAACTATATATATGAATATATGAATATTTGTAGAATACAATAAATATTATCAGAAGGTTTGATGATAAATCATAAATCGTTTGTGCATTCAATCCCCTCTAAGAAGAAATGATTGCTTGTTTGTAAATGGGTCTTTGAGGAGGGCTTCACAGTGGAGGGAGGTTGGGACTGGACATGAGATGAGCCTGTTATGGGAGGAGAGACATCTGTGCTGGAGAACTGTTTAAATAAGACATTTAAATGGGAAAACAGGACTGTATTCAGATGACGATGACAATGAATATAGCGATTTAGCCTGAACAAAGTTGCTTTGTGAAGTGATAAGAGGAATGTGCAATTTGATGTTAATAAATGGACAGCTTAAGTAAAGTTCAGAATAAAAATAAAATGTTTATGTTGTTTTACAGGAAAATTAAAAACTTCTGTACTTAAAAATGTGTCTGCTTTCAGTTGTTTTATAGTATTCCCTTCTATGTCAAAAGAAGAGCTACCCATTTTGCCTTTTAAAAGAAATCATTCTGCCTGCACACTATGAATCACATCCCTGACAGAACCTCTGAAAAATTCTGACAGTTACATCTGTGAACTAAAATAAATCTTAAGCCTCCCTCCCCCACTCAGCAAGGGACTCACTAAACCCCTCCTGGCCAAGAGAATCCCTAAAACTGAGTTGTTAGCCAGGAGAAACATGAGAAGGGAGATCAGACCTGCCTCATCACGCCCCTTCCCCTTCCTAGAGACGTCCTGTGTGACTCACTAATAGGCCTAGGGCTATGTAAGACCTCCCTGCAGGACTTGAGATCGTCTGGTACTTAGTCTCTCACTAACAGATCTTAAGTATTCCTTTTCAGTGACTCCAGGTCTTTTAGACAGAGCCTACCTCTTTTAGCCAATTGTCAGCTGACAGGGGTTCTCCACCTGTGGGTCGTGACCCCTTTGGATTGTATTAAAGGTTTGCAGCATTAGGAAGGTTGAGAACCACTGAGCTAAAGAATCTAAAGAACCATCTATAACCTGTAAGCCTCCCATTTCCAGACGTCCCACCTTTTGGGGCCAAGCCAATGTATGTTCTCTATGTATTGATGTATGACCTCCCCTGTAATCCCTGTCTCCCTAAAATGTACAAAATGTACAAAACCAAACTCTAACTCATAACCTCAGGTCCACTTGCTCAAGGCTTCTTGGGTGTGTCTCTGGGTCCTAGTCCTCAAATCTGGCTCAGATAAGCCTCTTTCAAATATCTTACAGAGTACGGCTTCTTTTCCATTGACACACCTATGTCTGAATTCTCCGATTTCTTTCTCTTCATTTCTTTTTCATCTTCTTAAAATTCAGCACATCTTTTAGGAAAAAAAAAATCCCCTTTGTCTTGTTCTCACAATTTTTTTGTTATAAATTTTCCTATGAATAAACCAAGATTTCACTTTCCAATTTCTCAGGTTCTCTCCTTCACTCTTTCTCCCTTTGCACCTGACTTCAGTTCCCACCATGCTATGAATATTAACCTCCCCACAGTCCCCACCATCATCACTGGCAGGGACAAGAAAAGATGTGGATTTTGAAATCATGTGTTGATAGAAAAGAAGCCAAATTCTGTAAAATAATTTAAGGAAGTTTATTCCGAGGCAAATCTGAGGACCATGACCCAGAGCCACACCCAAGAAGCCTCATGCACTTGGACTTGTGGGGTGCATTTCAGTTTGGTTTTACATCTTGGAGGGAGACAGGGATCATAGGTGAGGTCATAAATCAATATGTGGAAAACATACATTGGTTTGGCCAAAAAAAAGGTGGGACATCTGGAAATGGGAAGTTTACAGGGCATGGGGTGTGTTTAAAGATTCTTTAGCTGAAAGAATTGGCTAAAAGAGTTAGGCTCTGGCTAAAAGACCAGGAGTCAGTGAAAAAGGAATGCTTAAGATGGAGGGTCTGTTAATTAGAGACAATGTGCGGACTCGAGTGGTTTGTTATGCATATTGAGGACCGGAAGGTAGGTCTTGCGTAACCTGGGGCCTGTCAGTGAGTCACAGAGGGCGTCTCTAAGGAGGGACGGGGCATGAGGAGCGTGTCTGATCTCCTTTCTCATGGCTAGCAACTCAGTTTTAGGGATCCTCTTGGCCAAGAGGCAGTTCAGTCAGTCAGTTGCTGAGGAGGGAACCTTAAGAATTGATTTTAGTTCACACATGTGACAGAGGGTAAAGGTCTGAGAAGGACAATGGGATGTTTTGTGAGTTGTCTTTTTCACTCCCCCACAGACAGTCTGGGGAATTAAAACTTGCATTTCTTCCTGAAGCTAGTACTAAAAGGTGCACAAAATTATCCTTTGCTGTTGTTTCATATTATCTTAAACCACAAGAGACAGCTCAAGGGAACTGTGACAAAAGTCACAAGATCTTCATCACTAACGATAAGGTCAATAACTCAATAACCCAAAATCAATACCACTCATTATAGTTAAGTAACAGGAGCCTGAAGCCCTGACATATGCCTAAGATCAGGTAGCCCCAAGCCCACCCACCAGAAACGTCCTTTTAAAAAGTTCTGTTTTCCTGGCTACAGGCAAAATGGTAGTTTTTGAGATGCTAGTCTTCTGTCCTCCTCATTTATCGGCAAATTAATAAATTTCTCCTTCTCTTTCTTTTGCCTCAAACCACTTGTCCTAATTTTTCATTCTCAATGGCTTTGTCTTGGAGATAAGCTCTAGGCTGTCAGGAAAAATCACATACAAAATGCCAAATACCTCAATCAATTATTATAACCTCCCTGAACCTGAATGTATAATAGTGGTATCTAAATAAGACTACTGAGAGAATAAAATTAAGGAATGTACAAAGTGTTTATCAGTGGGGTCTTGGTGTGTGACCTTTCAGGGGCAAGACGCAATTATAAGAGGGACTTTACCTAACAAATGCAATCAGCATAACCTGGTTTCTTGTACCCTCAATGAATCCCCAACAATTAAAAAAAAAGAAGTGTTTATCAAGTATATGGTCCATAACAGACACTAGGTAAGAAAGAGCTAATATTACCATAACAAAATTGTCATTCTCCACTATCCCTAATTTACATCTTTTAGGGCTTCAGTTTAGCTTCAAATTCCAGACAGAAGAGTTTCTTCCCACCATATGCTAATGATTATGAGTAACTTGGGTGTAGAGAGGAAACTTTCCTGAGAAGGTGATTAAGTGATAAGGAATGCTAGAACCTGAAGGGCAAAGTTGTCCACACACACACGCACACACAACGTGTATATGACATGTGTGTGTGTGTGCGTGTAAAACCTCATAGAGAAACTGCCATAGTAAGCTGTGTGACGGCTGCTGTGCAGGCGTCCGTGCATGAGTTATATGGACCATTCATTCACTTGAAATGTGCTCACCAAATATGATTATTAACAACTGGTCTGGCACTCTGACAGAAAGAACACATAAATTTGGGCCCCAAAATGTAAACTTCAGTCACAGAACCCTTCCATATATCGCATCTCCTTTTTCTTCCCTAGTTCAAACCCCTTCCCTTCTTATTTCTAACTCAATAGCTTTCACTTAATTGTTTTCAAATAGATGGTCAGTTACCATAAGATTTAGATGCGATTTCTTCCTCCTCCCTAACTTCCTAGTCTAATCACATTTGACACGTAGCACTTTGTTTCATGTCCAGGGACACTTTCTTGGTCTCTGTGTTAACCATTCTCTTCCTGCAGGAGGACAATTCTATATACCATTATTCATATTTGAACCATCTGACTGCTCTCTTCTTTCATATCTCAGCTCACTCCATACTTCCTTATCAATACTCTCTCTAGCTTTCTCATAAAAGAACATTTCTCATTGTAAATAACGTCTTTCTATGGATCTTATCACAATTGCAATTTTATTCTTATTTCTGTGATCTGTATTCTGTAAGTTTCTTAAAAACAGGGATGTCATGCATTTTCACGTTTTTCACATCCCAAGCCAAAGACCTAGCCTGCCACAATAAAGTACTTCTGAATGAAAGAATGAGCACCAGTCCTTAACTAAATAACGCTTTATCCTACTCAAAACAGAGTTTTTTGTCTTTTGAAATACAATGGATGAGGCATCCTCCTAGACCACAGTTAAAATGATTTCATTCCCTCCTCAAGTTAATCTGGAAGAATCAAAAGTCCAGTCTCATGAACATCTCAGATAAACACTTTATAAAACAAAAACTGTAAGTAAAATACTCTCTCTCTACATCTCTTTCTTTCTCTCTCTCTTTCTCTTTTTTGTATTTTTATGACTTTGCATACAATTAAATAAAGTAATATCTTTCCATGAAAATTTATCTCTTTGTGCTCTTTGACACTTACTTTTCTTCTGACTACCCTGACTGCTCTTTAGCAAAGTATTGAACTGGCTTTTTGGCAACATTATTGGGATTGCTTTTATTAAATCAGATTTTTCTCAGTCCTCTTATGATTTCCATGATCTTTAAGAATTACATCTATTTACATTTACATTAATGAATATTAACTTCATTACAAATAGTTAAAAAAAACACATGAGCATGCCCACACACTTAATTCAGTTATCAAATAGAATGTATGGACAGAAATTTATTTTGTTTCTAGAGGGGGAAAAAAGGAATATTTGCATTCATGGTATTTTGAAAGCTATGATTCATCAGTAATTTAGTGGTATAGCATCTTCTCCTTGGTAGTTTGGTCTCGGTATCACTGGAGGAGTGTAAAATGGGCAAAAATAATCTAGCTTAATAGAATGAAAATTTCGTACTGAGGGGAGAAGACAGGCGATGCAGTGGGTACAACACAGTTCAATGAATATATTTTGATAAACATTTAAAAAGGCTTAGCTTTTGGCTCAGTGCCTGTGGCTCAACGGGCTAAGGCGCCAGCCACGTACACCTGAGCTGGCGGGTTTGAATCCAGCCCGGGCCCGCCAAACAACAATGATGGCTGCAACCAAAAAATGGTCGGGCGTTGTGGCGGGCGCCTGTAGTCCCAGCTACTTGGGAGGTGGAGGCAAGAGACTTGCTTGAGCCCAGGAATTGGAGGTTGCTTTGAGCTGTAATGCCACGGCACTCTACCCAGGGCGACAGCTTGAGGCTCTGTCTCAAAAAAAAAAAAAAAAAAAAAAAAAAAAAAGGCTTAGCTTTTATAACTTCTTAGTTGTTGGGGTAGTTGTGCACGGACCCCCCATCTGCTTGAAAGCCAACCGGGAAACAACAGTGAGAATAATCACCAGTTTAAGCCCAGAGTCTGAGAAAGCCTAGAGAAAGGCTGACCTTATCTCATGCCGAGTGACATAAGGGACAATGCAGCAATTCTCTGGCTTCTTCAGAAGGCTTTTATTGATTTCTAACAAAAGTGCACGTGCAAAATGCAAAAATGCTAAATAATAGGGCTAAAAGAATCCCAAGTTCCCAGGAAGATTGGATAAAAAGAAAGGTTGGGTAAAAAGGCAGGAGTTTGCTAACGAACAGCTGATAGTGTAGTTAGAAAAGGGCGAGAGGTGTTCCCTTTTTTCCACATCCACGCCAACATCTCTGGTTTTGAGATTTTGTGATGTGGGCTAATCTTACTGGAATTAGAAGATATCTCAAAGTGGGTTTGATTTGCATTTCTCTGAGGGTTAAGGATGATGAGCATTTTTTCATGTGTCTGTAGGCCGTGCTCCTGTCTTCTTCAGAGAAGTTTCTCTTCACGCCCCTTGCCCACCCTGAGATGGGATCACTTGTTCTTTTCTTGCTAATACGTTTGAGTTCTCTGTGTATTCTGGTTATTAAACCTTCGTTGGAGACATAAACTGTAAATATTTTCTCCCATTCTCAGGGCTGTCTGCTTGCTTTACTTACTGTGTTTTTGGCTGTGCAGAAGCTTTTTAGTTTGATCAAATTCCAATAATGCATTTTTGGTGTTGCAAATATCTTAACACTATAACTAAGAAAATCCTGTGAAGGCCATGTTAACCAGTTTGAAAATATTTCACATAGTATATAAAACCAGCACATTGTACCCCATGATTGTATTAATGTACACAGCTAAAAAAAGGTAGAAAGAAAGAAAGGAAGAAAGAAAGCGAGCCATGTTCCTAATCTAACTGCAGATCAAGAATTCAAAGGATTTTGCTCTACTTCAGTCCCGCCCCACCTGTTGAGTCCGGGAGCACAGGGGTGCCCTGGGACAGCCCCTCCTGTCTGGGCGCCTACCTGCTCTTTTCATACTGCATGGTCTTGATGAGCCCTCAGGGGTGGCGCAGCCGCACCCTTTCCCCTGGATACCCTTGGATTGAGGACGGGCACCCTGCTGAGAAGTCAACCTATCCACCTCTCCCACTCAGTATAAAACCCCGTCTTTTCCAACAACCTATATGGTAATTGATGAATACGTTGGATTGTAAAACCTGCAAAGATGATCTTAGCTGTCAATTGATATAATTCTATAGTTAGGCTGTGGGTAACCTTATGTACCTTCTTTAGGTTTGGGATCTACAATGATGATAAATTCCAGAAAAATGTGCCCAAATATATCCTTCCACACATATCTGGTATAGACAATAGATTTCTAGGTAATCTTCTCATGTCTACTGTAAAAAGAATACACAAACCTGAAAGAAAATATGCTAGGAAAACAGGAACACAGATGATAACTAGACAGACTTTAAAAAGATAAAAAAAACTGAAGTGGGCGCGGGAGGCACCCACCGCCGCCGCGGAGCTGTCATGGAGCTAGTGCAGGAAGCACGGGAACTGGGTTGCTGGGCTGCTGAAGAGATGGGGGTGCCCGCGGCGGCCCAGGCCCCGGAATCGATGCTGCGAAGGCTGTGTCTGGGCCAGGGGGCTGACATCTGGGCCTATGTCTTGCAACATGTGCACAGTCAGAGGAAGATCCGGGGAAACCTACTGTGGAATGGCTACCAGGAGAGTCCAGAGGTCCGTCGGAAGTTGGAGCTGGAAATTACTGTGGCCCGCCTGCGGGCAGAGATTCAGAAGTTAGACCAGAGTCTGGAGCTGATGGAGCGAGAGACTGAGACTCAGGACCTGGTCATGGAGCAGGTGCTGCAGAGCACACAAGAAACTCAGCGTCGAGCTCTCCTCCTTCTGGCCCAAGCTGGGGCTATGCGAAGACAGCAGCATGGGCTCCGAGAACCCACACTGAGACTGCAGAACCAGCTCAGGCGCCCGCAGGACATAGAGAGGAAGGCCAAAGTGGATGTGACTTTTGGACCCTTGACATCAGCAGCCCTAGGCCTGGAGCCTATGGTCCTGCGTGACACCTGAACAGCCTGCACCCTCCAGGCCCAGTTCCTGCAGAACCTCCTGATTCCCCAGGCCAAGAGGGGCAGCATCCTAATCCCTCATGATGACCACTTTGGAACTTCCTACCAGCAGTGGCTTAGCACAGCAGAGACGCTGCTGATAAACTACCCCCGAGGCCACATCCTGGCTGCCTTGGAGCACCTGGCTGCAGAGCGAGAGGCAGAGGTTCAGTCTCTGTGCAATGGGGATGGGCTTGGAGATATGGAGATACCCAGGCCCGAGGCACCAGACCAGTGAGACTCCAGCCAGGCCCTGCCCTCCATGGTGCATCTCATCCAGGAGCATTGGCAGACAGTGGGTGCACTGGTCACCCAGAGGGGTCCCCTCCTAAAGGACCGACAAGTCCTGACCCAGCACCTCAGGGCTTGGTGGAAGAAATAGAGAGACATACTCTGGGATCCCAAAGGCAGGCACTGATGCTGGGGCTTCGGGGCTGTGGCCTGCGGGCAGAGCTTAAGGCTCTGCGTGCCCAGAGCCAGGAGGTGGAGGATGCAGCTGGGCAGCGGCAACTTCTGCTGAGGGAGCTCCAGGCCAAACAGCAGCGGATCCTGGCGCCAGCTGGTGGAGGAGAGCCAGGAGCAGGTCCGCCTGCTCATCAAGGGAAACTCAGCCAGCAAGACCCGCCTGTGCCGGAGCCCCGGGGAGGTGCTGGCGCTGGTCCAGCGAAAGGTGCTCCCCACATCTGAGGCGGTGGCACCACAGAGCCAGGAGCGGTTTCACTGCCTGGAGGAAGAAGTCCGGCATCTGCCCCACATTCTGCTAGGCACCCTGCTGCGGCACAGCCCTGGAGAGTTGAAGGCCCTGCCCACAGTCCTGCCGTCCATTCACCAGCTGCACCCTGCTTCCCCGAGGGGCTCCAGCCTCATAGCCGTGAGCCATATGCTAGGACTGCCACCAGGGAAGGCACCAGGGCTGCTTCTCCCGACGACTGCCTCTCTCCGCCAGGACCTTCTGTTCCTCCAGGACCAGCGAAATCTCTGGTGCTGGGATCTGGTCCACATGAAGAACAGCCTGCCGTCAGGACCACCCACCCAGGAGCTGCTGCAGAGCCAGGCATCCCAGGAGAAGGAGCAGAAGGAGAATCTGGGACAGGCTTTGAAGAAACTGGAGAACCTGTTGAAACAGACGCTGGAGCGAATCCCTGAACTGCAGGAGGCTGTGGGGGACTGGTGGGAGCAGCCAGGCCAAGCTGCCCTCTCTGGGGAGCTCTGCCACAGCCTGTCCCTAGCTCAGTGGCAGCTGCGCTGGGTTCAAGCCCAGGGGTCTCTGCAAAAGCTGTGCACATGAAGAGAGGCTCAAACAGGAGTCAAGAATTTCACCTTTGATCACCTGGACACTTTACCTCTCCCAATACAACATTTGGAAGAAAGCACTGCCAGGATTTGTCAGCCCTCTGCCCCAAGCCATACCTGCAGCCCTGTCTCATATTCTGC
>CAUYRH010012788.1:0-11833 GCA_963574655.1 Perodicticus potto | reverse complement strand
CCCTCCCTTGCCCCTTTCCCCATTTATTGTGCTATAACTGGGTTTTAGCCTTCATATGAAAGCTATAGATTAGCTTCATAGTAGGGCTGAGTACATTGGATACTTTTTCTTCCATTCTTGAGATACTTTGCTAAGAAGAATATGTTCCAGCTCCATCTATGTAAACACAAAAGAGGTAAAGTCTCCATCTTTCTTTAAGACTGCATAGTATTCCATGGTGTACATGTACCACAATTTATTAATCCATTCGTGGGTCGATGGGCACTTGGACTTCTTCTGCGACTTAGCAATTATGAATTGGGCTGCAATAAACATTCTGGTATAGATATCTTTATTGTGATGTGATTTTTGGTCTTCTGGAAATATACCTAGTAAAGGAATTATAGGATCTAATGGCAGATCTATTTTTAAATCTCTAAGTATTCTCCAAACATCCTTCCAAAAGGAACATATTAGTTTGCATTCCCACCAGCAATGTAAAAGTGTTCCCTTTTCTCTGCATCCACACCAGCATGTCTGGTTTTGGGATTTTGTTATGTGGGCTAATCTTACTGGAGTTAGATGATATCTCAAGGTAGTTTTGACTTGCATTTCTCTGATGATTAAGGATGATGAGCATTTTTTCATGTACTTGTAGGCCGTGCGCCTGTCTTCTTTAGAGAAGTTTCTCTTCAAGTCCTTTTCCCACCCTGAGATGGGATCACTTGTTCTTTTATTGCTATCCAGTTATAGCACAAGAAATGGGGAGGGGGGCAAAGGAGGGGAGGGGGAGGATGGGTGGAGGGAGGGTGATTGGTGGGATCACACTTACGGTGCATCTTACAAGGGTACAAGTGAAAATTACTAAATGTAGAATATAAATGTCTTCATATAGTGATTAAAAGGCCAAAAGGCTATGTTAAATAGTTCAATGAAAATATTTCAGATTGTATATGAAGTCAGCACGTTGTACCCCATGATTGCACCAATGTACACAATTATGATTTAATAAAAATTAAAAAAATAAATAAAAAATATACATTGAAAAAATAAAAAAAAGAAATAAATAATAATATATAGAAAAATCAAAAGTCATGTGAGTGAATTTTTTTTATTTTTTTTATTTTCTCTATACATATACATGTGTTTATTTGGTTTCTGATTTTGCTTTCACAAAATTAAAAAGGCTTAAAATTTAATAACAATAACAATTTTTAAGACTAGTGAATTTTTTATGGCTCTCTTAGCTCCAAAATTTAGTTTATGCAAGCAATCTGAAATTAATAGCATTAAAAAGTAGGCAAACATTTCATTGAATGTGTAATGTATCCCTTAAAATCAATGAAAGGGTTTAAATTTATTGCCAGTAGTTAGCCAAAGTTCATGTTTTTACTGCCTTTTACTCCCACTGGTTTGCAGATTCATTTTAAATTAAAATATAGAACATATTTGTAATATGTTAATGTGTGTATCTCAGCTTTGGAATAAAAATTCTTATTTATAGAATTGGAATTGAACAAGGTCATTATTTTTAACTTGATTAGAAAATCAAAATACAAATGCTTTGACTCGTGTCCTGAGACCGTGAGTACAAGAGTAAAAGCAGGGAATTTATATTTGCTTAAAAGCACAGGTTAACTTAGCATTTCTAAGAAAATAAGTGCATAGTTCAAGGGTATTTTTTCTGCTTCATGTGAGTAGCATTTTTTTCTTCACCTTTTTATATTCATTCACTGAATGAGAACTGTGCCTGAAAACTAAGCTGCATTTTCTGTTTTCAAAATTATCTTTATTCATGTTGGGAGGCAGAGGAGAGATCTATTTAGCTCAGGAGTTTGAGGCCAGCCTAAGCAAGAGCAAGACCCATTTCCACTAAAATTAGAAAAAAATTAACAGGACATGTGAGTAGTGTCTGTAGTCCCAGCTACTCAGGAGGCCTAGGCAGGGGGATCACTTTGAGGATTGAAGCCATTTAGGGTTTGAGGTTGCTGTGATATAGGCTGAGGCCACCACACTCTACCCTGGGCAAGAGAGTAAGACTATGTCTCAAAAAAAAATTATCTTTATGATGCTTTGGTAAGTTCCTTTCCTGATGACTGTTTTAAGGACTTTGTCAAACTTTTACAATTTTGCTTATAACTGCACTAAAAATAGTTAATTTGGAATGATATTTACTCTTCTCACTTTCATTTATTATTATTATTTATTAATGTTATAAAATTATAGATTAAAATGATTTAACTTTCTCAAAGGAAATAAGCAAGTGGTAGAAATGTTTTAGTATTCCTGCAGTCATATTTGCATAAGGTTGTAGAAGTGAGCAGGTCAAATTTATAATAATTCCTCACAAAATGTAGACTCTCTTCCTGCTCTTGAAAGTTTGTCACCATCTATGCAAGCCTGGGTTAGTTTCCTGGAGGATGAGAAACCAAATGGAGATAGGTCCTGATCTGTAGATAGCTAAACTATGTTCTTCAAGAGTCATCCAGTACCAGTTACACTAGCCATTGGCCAATTAGAAATACCAAAACCAATTGGCCCAGACTAGAAGATCAGCAGATAAGAGCCGAGATTGCTAAACTGGGAATTGTAGACTAAGTACATAGTTTGTGTCATTTATTATATCTTTAAATCTAGTTGATGCTTGTGTGGCTTCTGGTTATGGTATATAGATACTGATTCCCTTAAGATATGCACTGTATCCATACTACGCTTTCTTTAAAATGGTAGGAATTCAAGGGAAACAACAAATATATTTCTCTTTCTTGTTAAGCCCAAACTCTATCCTTCCATTTACTTTCTGAATATACGGTGCATCTGTCCATTTCTTTATCACCAAAACTGAGATGCCTGATATTCCAAATCATTCTCACCTGCTTTTCTCCATTTGAGAAACTATTACTGATCATTGTAATCTTACTCTCATTCATTTTTGCTATGTAGAAATGTATTGCTCTTACAATGACCAGCACTCTATCCCCCTACCGCCTCCTTACCTCCAACACATGGTGATGTATTAATAATTCTATAGCCAATGTATTTATACTGCTTCAAAAGGTACATTGGAAACATTGGAAGCTGAAGAGTAAACTCTCTATACATCCTCAATTACAGAGGGATATGGAGTATAGGAGTGTGATATAAAAATGTACATATCTAATCTTTATCTCCCTTTCTTGGCAAAGAACTGATAACACATTTGGTTTTATGAGAGCATTTTATTACTCATAAGGAAACTTTTTTTTAATACATGAATTTATGCTAATGAGATAACACTTGGTGGGTTGTTAGATTGTTTCAGGACAGGGCTGGCCACCAGAAGAACCAACAGTGTGATTAAGAGCATTGGAATTTAGAGATGCACAAATCCACCCCAGGCCCAAGAGAGAAGATACTGGCTAGAGATTGAATTTAATCACCCAGGCCAATGATTTGATTAATTATAACTATGTAACAAACCTCCATAGAAGATCTCTAAATGATGGGGCTCAAGAAACTCCTGAACTGCTCAATGCATCGGAGCAATTGGAATTCTCATAAACACTTAATGAAACCATAAATTGTTAAAAACAACTTGAAAACTGTTAGGCAGCATCTACTGAAGCTGAGAACACACACACCTCTGTGATCTACCATCTTCACTCCTAAGTATGTACTGTACAAAAGAGTATTTTCACAGCAGCAACACTAATTTAAATTTAAAACTGAAAAAGCACAAATGTTCATCTACAATAGAGGTGACTGAGTACAAGACAAAACAATATGCACTTGGTGTATTTGTGCAATAGAACACCACATATCAATGAAAGCAAACACAATGTACAACTATATGCAACAATGTAAATGAGCTCCCAAAAATCATGTTCATGAAAAAAAAAGACACAAAATATATCCATCTATTATAATTCTGCTTATAGAAAGTTCAAACTATAGTCCATGCTGTTAGAACAGAGGACAATTGTCACTCTTTAAGACATAGAAAGATAAAGTCTTTTAGTTTCTGGCCAAGTTTTGTATCTTTGGATACCAGGAAATAGTTGTGATCACATTGTGAAAATACATTGAGATATGTACTTATTATTGAGGTTTGGCTTGAATAATAATTTTACGTTTGTTTGTTTTTTTTTTTTTTTTTTGAGACGGAGCCTCAAGCTGTCACCCTGGAGAGAGTGCTGTGGCATCACAGCTCACAGCAACCTCCAATTCCTGGGCTCAAGAAAGTCTCTTGCCTCTGCCTCCCAAGTAGCTGGAACTACATGCATTTTTAGGTTGCAGTCGCCATTGTTGTTTGGAGGGCCCAGGCTGGATTCGAACCTGCCAGCTCAGGTGTACATGGCTCGCACCTTAGCCCATTGAGCCACAGGCGCCCAGCCTACATTAGATATTTTAAAATCTTCTGCTATTTTTAATTTTCAAGGTAAGATTGGCTTTATTTTTTAATGTAAATTTGATATTGATTTCAATGACTTAAAAAATTACTGAAAATGAATGTTATGCTCTACTAATAAATAATTTTAAGATTAAGAATTCAGACTTCATTAATATAAATTCCATTTCATATCACTTAATTTATAACACAGTGATTTAATTCCATTGATATTAATGATGTCCAGATTGCTATTAATAAATTTGTTTTATATTGCTAAATTTTGTATTTGTGTATTGATATTTTGATATTGACATACATGTATCATCCATACACAGTTTTCTTCCTTGTAGTGTCCTTGACAAGATCAGCATTGCCTCATGGAATTCATATCTAACCAATTTATCTCATTTATAAAATATATAGTATATGCAACACAGAAACTGTGTTTCCTGAAATCAAAAACGATAAAAATAACAATTTTAACTTTTTATCAATTTATTCATAGCTTTTCAAATTAACTCACTATTTATTTATATTATTTCTTCTTATGTGTCCACATATTTATACATAGAATATAGAGTTTGAATATGTATAACCTATGTTTTTTCATTTTTTAGCAGTGATTAAAAAAACAGCAAAATATTATTTCCTTATATACCCTGTATTTTAAATAGCCCATTTTAGAAGTTCAGGGAATACAATAACATCTCCCTCAGGGTACAAAATCAGTGTGCAAAAATCAGTAGCCTTCATATATGCCAATAACAGTCAACTGCTATTTAAATCAAAGACAAAATACCCTTCACACTAGCTTCAAAGAAAATGCAATACCTGGGAATATACCTAACAAAGGATATGAAAGATCTCTGTAAAGAGAACTATGAAACCCTGAGAAAATATACGGCAGAAGATATTCACAAATTGAAGAACATATCGTTTTTGAGATTCAAATACAACAATTTAATTTTTGAATTATTATTTAACTGATTTCATATAGCACTGTAGTGAAACACTTGTCAAATAAAGAAGATAAACAAATCAAAACAAAAATATATATAAAATGGGTAGCTAAAACTGGAAAGAGGATTTAAATAAAGGTAAATGATAACCAAATATCTCTTTACTTTCTAAGAGTACCCTCGAGCTTATTGTACAAAGTGAACTTCTGCAGGACTTATTTAAAAACACATATTCTTAGATACCAGCCATGAAGATTTTATTAGTGTTTGACATGTCAGATTTAAAAAATAGGAAATTTTGCCACTTTACAACAAGTACGAACTTGGATGGATTTTGGTAAGTATAATAAACCAGTCACAGCAGGACAAAAACTGCACAATTTCAGTTTTAATGTATCTAAGATAACCATTCCCATAGAAATAGAGTAGAAAGGTGGTTGTCAGGGACCAGAGGTAGGAGGAAAATGGAACTGCTGATCAACATATAGAAAGTTTTAGCTATGCAAGACAAATAAGTTCTTGGTATATATTTTGAGTAATACCTTCAGCAAGGTATATAGGAAAAATGATCTAAGCATCTTTTGAAGTTATTTGCATTTATGTGCATGTATTACATATTAGTTGAATTATACTATATTTATGATTTTCATCTCATTGATGACACCTCATTTAAAATTTTGAAATGGAGTCTAAATATTGCCCAGTATATATTATTCCCTCAATGGGAATTTTTCATCTCATTGATGTATTAACTGATTTCATATAGTACTCTGTTGATTTTAATTTCACTTCCTTAATGGATAATAATGTTGATCATCTTTTTCATGTGCTTGTTTGCTATCCATATAATTATTTGATAAAATGACTATTCAAACTTCTTTGATTTAATTTTTTTTTTGTCCTATTGCTATTGAGTTGTAAGAAGATACTGTATAATTTAGAGTAAATTTCTTAATTGGAGGACACTAGATAGGGGAAACAAACCTGAATTCAAGATTTTTATATATACCACATACATATCATGGTATATGTAGGGTCCCACAATCTCCCTTCACTTTCTTTCTGTATCTTGACTGAAAACCTCAGAGTACCTTAGCCACTCTGTGACCAAGCAAGCTGAAGGCTTTCCCAGCAAGATGAACCTAAGTCAGGGCCTTCAACATTCTCAGGCACTGATAAACATCATTGCCCAGTGGTTATGTTATGTTGTTTGCATTTGTTAGGTAAAGTTCAAGTTGAAGTTGAGCCCTCCACCCAGGAGCAATTTTTACCTTTGTATTAATCTGAATTTAAAAAAGAGAGAGAGAAAGATTCTTACCTACCTCAACGTAAAGAAGTAGAGAGGGACATGAGTGCTGATTTTTTCCTATGACTTTCTGGGCCTGATGATTTAAAGGAAGCTTGCAGCTCTCAATTTTAAAAAGTTTTTTTTTTCTTAAAAAAAGTAAATATGGGAAAGTAAAAAAGGGAATGACTATTTAAAAACAAATTGTCTAATTCTTCAGTTGAATTTTTAAAAATTATATATATATATATATTTTATTTCCAACAGCTCTTCTTTGGTTTCAAAATGTTCCTTATTTTTAGCATTCCTGATCTTGCTTTATATATGTGATACCCTGTATCTTCTGAAGATATAAACAGCAGGTTGTTCTGTTTGGTAGTTGTAGCTTTTAATTTTCTTCCACTGTTTAAGTCATTGTCTTTTACTGATTGGACCCAATGTTCTCTCCATAATTTCACTATCATGGTGAAGGGTTTTTAAAAGTTGAGTTATAATTTACATAAAATAAGCTGCATAAACCTTAAGCATATAGCTTAATGAACTGTAAAAGATAAAGATATGGAATATTTGCACCATTCTGCATTGTCCCTATGTTTTTCCCAAGAAATATTCTCTTCCAAAATATAACCTCTGTGTTGATTCCATAAATTAGTTTTGCTTATTTTTGAACTTATAAATGGAATAATACAGTATATACATGCTCTTTGGGGTCTGGCTTTCTTCATGCAACATGTCTGAAAAATTTCTTCATATCCATTCAGGCATCATATTGTTTTGTTCTTTTGCTAAGAAATATTTCATTTCATGAATATATCACAAATTATTTTACCCATTCACCTGTTGATGTACCTTTGTATTATTCCAATTTTTGGCCACTATAAGTAAAGCCTACCTCTATCTAAAAAAAAAAAAAAGAAGAAGAAGAAGAAGAAAGAAAAAGAAAAGAAAAAGAAAAAAGAAAAACAAGAAACTAGTCCCAGTCTTGAGAAAAATTTATTTTTAAAAAATTTTCATAGCTTCAGGGGATATAAGTTTTCATATGCGTGTGTGTGCATGGATGAAGTGCATTCTACTGATGTCAGTTCTGAACTGTACTGTAGTTAACATTTGGGATGTAGGTGTCTTTGTGCACTTGATTCAATTCTTATAAAAACTCCCTACCACTACCCCTTGCTGTAAACAAACAATGCTTGAATACCCTTTTTTGCTCACTGTTACTGCAGCCCCACTATAAGGTTTCCTGATAAATACTTTTGACAGATCACCCTGGAGTTTAGTGCCTCTTTCCTTGGAATCCAAATCAGCTTCATTCCAGGGTGATTTGGAGTACTCTATGTGGCAACTCCCCTGCCACCACTTTTGGTTGGTGTCAGCTAAAGTTTGTTGATACAAAACATGTTAAACATAGTTTTTAAAGTATGTTAAACTTAGTTGCAAAAGATACAAATGGTAGTTTATTACATGTGAAGATAGTAGGTCAATAAACTCAAGTTACATACAAGAAAGAGAAAGCCTGAACAACCCTGCCCATTATAGTCAAGCAGAACAATATATTACACGTGTTCCTGCTATTTAGAGCTTTAGATTTCAGTATAATTCTTCTTCAATAAAAAGACTAACTTCTTTGGAAAATAAGTGATTTCATGGCTTCAGGCAGAAAAAACATTATTGACTCTGAAATGGTTTAATGCTGTAAGAAACTTAGGATACTCTCTATTAATCATGACCATATTTTTGCCTCTGAGTTTTACCATCTCAGAATTACCTAAATATATTCTAATATCAATTGGAAATACTTCACTCTTTAACATAACACTCAACTAGAGATAAACTCTAGCTTATTGTGGCAGGTGCTCTCATATAGAAGTACTAGTTATGACTAATATTCATTCCCACAATACTATTTGTTTTTTCAGATAACCTGTGTTGTTGGAAAATGAAACACGATAAGAACTTTGATCAGTCTAATTAGGTCTGCACTAATTCCAGGCCCTGCTTGGTTGCTTTTACATTATGTAAATTAATATTGTCCATTTTTACCTTTTACACTGAAACACTGATGTGTATGCAATTTTTCTCCAAAGATTCTGATACTACTTTGCTATAATTTGCTTTGGCCTAGATGGAGAATTCTAAAGACCAAAGCCAAATGCCGCCCCTAAAAGGTTGCCTCCACTCCTTTGCAGGAGGCCTCGTTGACAATCATCCAAAGTTATTCTTAGATAAATTAGTTTATAGTAAAATTATTTAATGTATCATGCAACTTTATCTGCTAATAAATTCAAGAACTTAGGAGATCCACCCCATAGACATATATTGGCACTCGCTGGAGGGAGCCACTAATTTTACTTTAAAATATAAATTGGTATTCACTCTAATACCCTTAAAATAGAAATCAGCATTACTTCCTATTTATCTTGAAGCACTAACTGACATATAAACTTCAAGGGCAGCACTCTCCCATCGAATCTCTGTCTATGTTAGTTACTTGGTCAGTTTCTCCCTGACTCTTCCCTTTCTAATCCTTGGAATTTTGCTTATCAAAGAAATAATTTTTTAGTTACTTGTGACAAATTTCTTTGAAGACAATGGGAAAATTGCAAATAAAGTAATTAGAAAAAAATTTTTCATTAAAAAATTATATGAAAATTGTATCTAAGAATTGTTAAGATACTAGTGATAAGTATTTATTAACGGAGTCATAGAAAATTATGAATTATTCCCCTGAGGTATAAAAGGTAAGACTCATTTTATATTCCTTGGAATATAACATATTTTTTTCCAAACTTAACCATTTCCACATGACCTTCTAAAAAGTCCTCTTTCTTTTTCTTACTGTATAAAACTCAGAAGATTCTGAGAATACATTTCCAAAATTCCAGATTCCTACTGAAAATTTAACTGGCAGGTTGTTCATAATTACAACTTACTTAGGAATGAATCATACCTGGAGTAAATAATCATCTGAGTATTACTGAGTATTAAGATGGTGTATACCTTTCAGAAGCACTATACACTAGCATAGTAGGAAAAAAATGTATTCATGTTTAATAAACCCCCGTGGGCCCTGGTGTGGTTGAGACTGTATGAAAAGTCACCGGTAGCATAAACTTAAAGAATGGTTGAGGTTTAAACTATCTGTTGGTTTTCTTCCTTGGTATAAAAGGTATCCTTCTTTCTTCGTTACAAAAAAAAATGAAAGAGGAAAGTGATATTAAGCATGTGATGAGGAAAATACATTCACCTTTATAACTTGGAAATTAAAAAACAAACAATTAAATTTTATTTTCTCAATATATCGAATGTTCCATTCCAAGATAGCAATGCCAGCTGGTAATGTAAAGGTAATTTCATGACCATCAGAAAAAAATGTGATGAAATTCACTCTTGCATCACTAACGTAAAATTGTCCTGAATTGTAAACAGTTCCTTAAACCCTCCCCTTTCTTTCTTCTCCTCCTACTTCAGTCAGTATATTGTAAGCAGAAGTGTATCTATTTCTACTGGGCATGCCTAACTTTACATCTATCATAACTTATATAAATATCATAACTATTCATATTTGTTTTATCTACAGTTATATGAATCTTAACATATACCTGTTCCCAAAGTAGCAGTGTAGTGCATTACAAGAAGCAACAATACAGGATCTAGACTGCCCATTTTGAACCCCTCTGCTCCATTAGTAGAATTTTGACCTGAAGATATTTACATAACTCTGTGTCTTGTTTTCTTCATCTGTAAAATAGGAAAATATAAGCATCTATATTATAAATTAATTATGATATTTAAATGAGTTATTAGTATGAAGACTTTAGAATAATGCCTAAACTTGATATTTTTAAATTGTCACTGTATATTTTAAAAATGCTGCTTAACTCTACAAAGAAGAGATGCAGAAGAAAAGGAGACAGTGAAAAGCAAAAGTTTTCACAGTGATGCTCTATGGTACTTGGGCTCAACACCACGTAGGCATATAAATAAGAAGATTTAAATGATGACAGATAACTTTAAAGTGGGAGAGATATTGCAGCAATAGGAATTTCTTTTCTCTCTACATATGCTTTAGACTTTTTTCTTTCAAGAGTTGCATTTTAAAATCAAAATAAATTGACAGAAATTTACCAGTATGAATAACTAGTAGATTAATGGACAAAGAATGAACTGCTAGCAGATAGATGATTCAAATTTGAAATGAAATTTTCACTTGGCACAGAATAGTAGATCCTATAACTTTGGTCTCAGTTTTTGATTATCAGTTTCCAAACTTGAAAACCGTAGATTGTCTATTTGACCAAAGTTCACTCAAGCATAGGCTGAATCACGTACCTTAACAAGAATCTTCTTTGAAGGAGATTAAATTTATCCACCTAAAATTCACCTACATTTTTCACACTTCACATAAAGCTCCTCTGTTGCCCTAAATTCTCTGTTTTCTGCAGATGTTCCCTGAAGAAAAATATTTTGCTTTATATTTTTATGCTGGATTGGCTTTCAATCCGGTGTACCTTTATATCTCAGGGTCCAATCGATGAGCAAAACTCAGAAATACACTACAAAGTAAAATGCTCCTGAGTTTTATCTTTACAGGCAACCACAGATTTAGAAAGCTTTGTTTTCTGTTGGGATATAAATGTAACATCTCTAAAAATGTTCCCTGCTTCTCAATGACACTTCAATTGAGTTTATGTCTCCAATATTAAAAACTACATATCCCTTTAGTTGCATCATACATGATTTAATTGACAGCTAACCAGGAGTTTTGTCAGGGAAGCAAACAATATCCAGGCACTAAAGTTTATTAGCTATTCCTAGTTAATATTGGCAGATGGTTAATAAGATACTGAATATCTGTTTACATTTCATGAATGACTCCATTTCTCAATTCCTTAATTCCAGTTGGTGCAATAATTAATGAGAAATTCATTTTAGTCAATGATTTGCTTCTGCAGAAGTGATAGTTCATTAATATAAGTTGTTCTGGCTCAGCACCTGTGGCTCAACGGGCTAAGGCTCCAGCCACGTACATCTGAGCTGGCGGGTTCAAACCCAGCCCCGGCCCACCAAACAACAATGACGGCTGCAACCAAAAAAATGGCCGGCGTTGTGGCGGGCGCCTGTGGTCCCAGCTACTTGGGAGGCGGAGGCAGGAGACTCGCTTGAGCCCAGGAATTGGAGATTGCTGTGAGCTGTGATGCCACAACACTCTATCCAGGGTGATAGTTTGAGGCTCTGTCTCAA
>CAUYRH010012787.1:0-59696 GCA_963574655.1 Perodicticus potto | reverse complement strand
AAGCGAGTCTCCTGCCTCCTCCTCCCAAGTAGCTGGGACTACAGGCGCCCACCACAACGCCCGGCCATTTTTTGGTTGCAGCCGTCATTGTTGTTTGGCGGGCCCGGGCTGGATTCGAACCTGCCAGCTCAGGTGTACGTGACTGGTATCTTAGCCCGTTGAGCCACAGGCGCCGAGCCAACATCCACTATCTTTAATGAAACACCTAGGACTTTTTATTCACCAGTCCTCCCCAACATGCTTTCTTAGGTTCCATTTCTTGTCTTTGTCACAGGCAGCCTGGCCAGGCCCCCACCTGGCTATAAGACTTGCCACTCAACCATGCTGTGCCTGTTTGTACCTCTGCGAAGTTGCCCATACTTTGTCCCTCAACTTGAAATTCCTTTCCACTCTAGCAAACTCTTTTCAAAACGTAGCTCAAATGACACCTCTTACCAATTTGACCTGACAATACTTCTCATTTATACAGTGATTTACATTTTCAAAAGAACCTTTATAGCCATTGTTTATTGAATAGCTGCTACAGTCTGTAGAATAATCCAGGCATTAATACCTGGATTTTACAGATGGAAAGGCTTGAAGAGGGAGAGCTAGCCTTTGCAAATGACTCTGTCTCAGCCCTCTCAGTCCTTCCTTCCCTCAACTGCCTCTTCCAACAAACTCCAACTCTGGGCTGGCTACTTCTAAGACTCAGCCTTTCATACTTCTCTTCCTCTCAAGGTTGCAGCTGACAAGTCTTAGCATTCTGAAGACTTCCCCACTGCTGGATGTGAATTAACTCTAGCACTGGGCTCCTGGGAGGCAGAAGACTTGGTTGACAGCAAACTCAGCACTCCCTCATATGCAAAATGACATTTTGGCCTTAGGCATTTACTAAGTTATAGAGTCCTGCTCCTTAAGAGTAAAAGTTTTCAGGCACTAGAGTGTAGCATTAAAAACAGACAAACTGAATTAGGGACTGGCCTACCACTTAATTAGCCTCCCTGCACACACACATTTAGGCCCACTGCACTGTGATTTCACAGTCCACGCCTCTTTTTCTGAACTCAGAAGATACTCATTGTGCAATTCCATGAGATTGCAGATGGGTACTGGACAGAAACTATTTTAGCTGCCTGTTGTGGCACTGGGCAATTACAATTTGCATCATTTTTGGTGGGGCAGAGGGCGGGTATTATACTTGCTAAATGTGTTCCATTTTTTCCCCACAATGATAAAACTACCGTTTATGGAGTGTTGGGGCCTCTGACTAAATAGTTAAAAATTAAACACATAATTCATAAAATACAGGCTAGGTATAAGATGCATTCTATTTGTTAGTTGTATAGAAATGTTAACTTTCTCATTCAATCAAACAAATGGTTCTTAACCACTTATCCTGTATCTATTTCTGGACAACTTCAGGAACAAATGTAAATACTATCTCATGAAGGATTATGTAGTCAGTGAGACAGTTCCTGGACATAATATTCTCTTTATTTAGAGCCCCATCCAAAAGGTCAAATTCTCCCCCAAAACTTTACAGTTTAGTTTTAGCAGCGTAGGTTGGGCAGATGTCTGCCAAAAGAGTAGTTTGCAAAACTGTGGATGACTCATGTTTACATGGCACTGGAGAACATCACCTACAGATGGGGAGGTGCATGAGAGAGTGGGCACCTTTTCAGCACAGTGGAGATCGGACACGTCTCTCCCTGTGATAAGCGGTAAGTCTGTTGTTATTGTTACTGCCCCAGGAAGAATCACAGACGACATATTCAGGTCTAGACAAGTTTTGACTGGTAAGTACAATGTTTTTAGGAGGTTTTGAGATACGGTATCTTCAAAATTGTTAAATCTAACCTCCATTCGCACTTCTTCTGTTGTGCTTAAATAGAGTATTATTAAATGAGATAGCACTGTAAAAATATATCAAAACCATAGAGCTTCTTATTTAAATAAGGAAAATATACCCACAAACTAATGGAATATGAAAAGTACCGATTGAAGGGATAGCAGTGACTAATGTGGCCTTTGATAAACACAAAATTTAGGGGTTTGTTTTTAGTTATTTTCCTCTTGCAAGACTGCCCTAGAGCTGCCCTTGTGAGCAGGGAGGTTTAAAATTCAGGTGGAGACAACCTAGCTACCTGCAGGTCTATAGGGAGCCCTTCAGTATCAGCACAACGTAATTCATTGAGCATCTGGGCTTTGTCTAGCCCTTGGTCTTGTGTTAGTTACACAGCCACAGAGAGACACAATCTCGCCCATGATGGGCTTATGATCTGTTTAGGTTATGTACATGGTATACAAAACACTTGACAGGGGAAAATGTGAAATATCATCTGGTACATAGAATTATAATTCTGGAGAATTATAATTATAAAATAATTCATTATAATTCTGAAGAAAAGACTTTTGAGAGTGGTAGTATAGGAGAATTTTCACGCCCTGGACCTGAAAAGCAGGAGCCCTTGATTTTCCTCTTATTGTAACACTTTTGTCTTCATGCCTCTCGGAAGCGTTTGTTAGTGGACAACTCTATCAGTCTTTAGTAGGACATTTCTGGTCACAAGTAACAAAAACGCCTGTTCAGACTGGCAAATAAGAAAAGGGGTATATTGGGTAAAGGCACCAAAAAGTCCGGGGTTAGGGAGAACCTTAGGTGAGGGTCCATCAGGACTACAACCCTGATTCTCTGTGTGAATTCCTTGCTTCCCCCTCAGAGTCTGGACTTTATCTTTGGGGTGGCGTCTGACCTACTCACATGGTGAGCGGCAGCATCAGTACTGTGGCGTGTGTTCGGGCACACCCAGGAGAAAGTGTGTCATCTCGTAAACATCTGGTGAGAGTCCTCAACGCATTCCCTAGGCCCGAGACGTTTGCCAGGTACTGACTGGCTTAGATCTGAGTTACCGTGCAAATCACAGAGGTTAGATCCACCAGGGCCATTCCTGGAGATGGAGGTAGGGTCAATTGCACCCACATTTCTTGGCAGCTACACGATAGGGAATAAATTGGGTCTTTTTTGGTGTGTGTGTGTGTGTGTGTGCAGGAACTGGCTAGGGAGAGGGAGACTGTGAATTTCTAAGTCAAACTTTTGCACTGAGAATCTTGACCTTATTGCCACCTCCCTCTCACAGCCTTTCCCCAGGGCTCCCAAGTGGCTCTCCACTAATGATTATCTCTTCAATCTTTGTATTACGTTGGCTGACAGGTATATTCCCTTAATCTGTAACTAGAAATAGGTCCCCTTGGTTCCTTTGCCCGATATACCCCTTTTCTTATTTATGGTCTGAGCAGGCTTTTTTGTTACTTGTGACCAGAGATGTCCTACTAAAACAAAACCAAAACATTCAAAAACATTTTGAAAACAAAGCCAAAACCTCCTCTCCTGGATCCTCTGTCTGGTTATCACCCCACCTGCCTTCCTCTGGACCTTCTCTAAATGGCCTCCCAGGGCTCCTCCCACCCTCAACTCTCCTTCAAGCCTCCTCGCTGTGACTGCTGCTCCGGCTCTCACTCCACAGAGTCCTCTGCTGATAACAAATCCATAAAATTTCCCTCAGTTTTCATCCTCCTTGACTTCCCGGTGATACCTGACACTGTGCACAATACTCTTTCAACAAACTTTTTTATTTATTTATTTTTTTGGTTGGTGCTGGGTTTGAACCCGCCACCTCTGGCATATGGGGCCGGTGCACCACTCCGTTAAGCCACAGGCGCCGCCCTTTTCAACAAACTTTTTAATATGAAATCATCTTAAATTTATGAACTTGTTGCAGAAATACTACACATAGCTCCTGCATGCTGGTCATTAGGACTTCCTGTTAAGCTTTCTCTGCCCAAATCCTCCAGTGTGAGATTAAGTTGTAGACATGATGCCTCATCCCCAATTTCTATTCTGGTGTTTATTTCCTAAATATGAGACTTGCTCTGACGTAACCACACCAAAATCAGGAAATCAACACTGACACATCACTACCAACTAATCCACACATTTCATTCAAGTTTTGCAAACTCTTCGAATACTGTCCTTTATTGGACCTGGATGGGTTCGTGGAGTCCCTGTAAGAGTCTTACAGTGCCAAAGACAGGTACTCTTAAGATTACTGACCATTTACTTTTTAAACTGTCCCTCGCTCTGGGGTTCTGAGGCATTGCCTCATGATTTATACATATGTGGCAGGAATACCCCACAGTAGTGATGCTGTGACTTTCTCGGTGCTTATCAGGAAGCACACTGTTGATTTGTCTCATTACTGGCAATACTTTTATTCCTTTGTGAAGATTGTTTCTGCTAGATTTCTTCGGCATCAAGTAACAGGTACACTACACTTAATAACAATAATAGGTAATTTGCAGAGAGATTCTGCAAGGCTATGTAAATATTTCTACATATCATAAAATTTTCTCTTACACATTCAGCATCCATTGATGATTCTTAGCTAATTATTACCCTAATGGTTGCAAATGGGTGATTTTTCTAATTCCTCTATTCTGTATACTGGCTGGCATTCTACTGTGGAACAGAATTTTCCCTTCTTCCCCATTTATGCACTCCTATCAGTATAGGCTTCTGAATTCCCATTTTACTCAAAGGATTACATTGATTACACTCTGATACTATCATCATTTGACACTTAAATTTTCCTGGAGCTAGAAACTCTGTTTTTAGAGACGGAATCTCTCTCTGTTGCCCAGGCTGGAGTGCAGTGGAGTGGTATGATCACTTCAACCTCCTTAGTAGCTGGGCCTACAGGGCTATATCACTACACCTGACTATATTTTTTTGTGTACCCATAAGGTCTTACAATGTTGCTCAGGCTGGTTTCCAATTCCTGGCCTCAAGTGATCCTCCTACCCTGGAAGTGCTGGAATTACAGGTGTGGGCCACTGCACCCAGCCCTAGGAACTCTTTTAAGTTAGTTTCTGTGTTCTATTGATATGCCTTTTTTTTTTTTTGAGAGAGAGTGAGTCAGAGTAGAGTGCAGTGGCATCACAGTGCACAGCAAACTCAAATTCTTGGGCTTAAGCACTTGTCTTGCCTCAGCCTCCCAAGTAGCTGGGACTATAGGCACTTGCCACAATGCTGGACTATTTTTTGGTTGTAGTTGTCATTGTTGTTTGGCAGGCCTGGGCTGGATTTGAACCTGCCAGCTTTGTTGTAGCCTATAGGCACCGAGCCCTGACATGCCCTTATCATTCTTTGAGGCCTTTCTTTCTGGTGTCATGTGAACCCCATCTTGGAATCAGTGATTTCTTGAAGGAGCTTTTGTTTCTTTTAGTGAAGAATGGGATTTAGAAAACAAGGTCTGGGGCTGGGTGTGGTGGCTCACACCTATAATCCTAGCACTCTGGGAGGCCGAGCAAGAGTGAGACCCCATTTCTACTAAAAATAGAAAAACTAGTAGCCAGGCATTGTGACTTAGGAAGCTGAGGCAACAGTATTGCTTGAGCCCAAGGGTTTTGAGGTTGCCATCAGCTATGACACCCCAGCACTCTACCCAGGGCGACAGAGTAAGACTCTGTCTCAGAACAAAAAAGAGAAAGAAAACAAGTCCAGGTGCTAGATGCTAGATGTGTTCATTGCTACTGGAATGTCACTGCTTTTAGATTCTCAGAATTAGGAAATATGTATGCATATGTATCTACATGGGTGTAACTGTTTCTCCAGCTCTCTCCATGCGTAAATTAATTACCATAAATTCATTCTGATACTTCCAATTCTAATCCGGTATCACAGACTTATCCTTGCTTTCTCTTCCCCCTTATTTTCAATGTATTTCTTTGTATGTTTAGTTAACCTGATTTAAAAACAAAGTCCCAGTCCCTTGGCCCAAACAAAGGGGAAAAGGAGTGTCTTGGTCAGTTTTGTGCTGCTATAAAGAAATACCACAGATTGGATGATTTATAAAGAAGGGAAATTTAGTTCTCACAGCTCTGGAGGGCAGGAGGTCCAAGATCAAGGCACTTTCGTGCAGTGAGCGCCCTCTCACTGCATCCTCACAAGACGGGCAAGAGAAGACAAATGTTGAGTCATCACGGCAGCAGCCAGAAGAGGGGACTCTGTCCCGAAAGCCCGTTCTATGATAGCGTTAACCCACCACCTTCCAAAAGGCAACAACTCCCAACACTGCTGCATTAGAGATTAAGTTTCCAACACATGGGTCTTGGAAGAGGTCGTGTACAAACCACAGCAGGGAAGAAAGAAAAGAGGAAGGAAAGACCAGCTTGGTCCAGACATGCCAGCATCACCTTTTCTGGAGTCTCAGCACAAAGGTGGGCCCTTAACACACTTATTTATTTCTCCCCTGATTTCTAGACCCACATTTTCAGTGCTCTATAGGACATCCCTTAATTGTCTGTTGACATTTGGTTGAAAACTAAACTTGTTGTCTTTTCACCCCATGCTGTTCCTCCTCTGGTATTTTCATTTAAGTCAGTGGCAGTGTAAAGACCTCAGTTGTCTCTGAAACTTCTTACTTCATAATCACACAGACATATGCTGTTTACTTAACGGGCTATGCCTTTGCTTAATCTGCTTCCTATTCTACCCCCACCTCCAATTCCATCAGCTTGCAGAACATGCACACATTTGCACACATCAATAATTGAATACAGATGCTCCTCAACTTACTACATGGTAACATCTGGACAAACTCATGCCAAACTGAAAACACTGTAAATCAAAAATGCATTTAAGGGACCTAACCTACTAAACATTATAGCTATATAACATTAGCCTAGCCTACCTTCAACATGCTCAGAACACTTACGTTAGCCTGCAGTTGGGCCAAATCATCTAACACAAAGCCTATTTTACAAAAAAGTGTTGAATATCTCACATTATAAATGCTGTACTGAAAATGAATTCAACCTTACTACTGGTTGTAAGGGTACTCAAAGTACAGCTCCACTGAACCCATGTCACTTTCACATCATTGTAAAGCCAAAAAGTTTTAAGTCTAATCATTGAGACCACATGCACACATTTATTGAACGTTTACTATTTGCCAGGCTTGGTTCTAGATAAGAAGTTACGATTTTTAACCAAAGTTTCACCTTATTTATGAGATCTCTTTTGATGCCTCTGGGTAGGAGCAACTTCTCTTCATGTAACTCTTACCAATCATATAAACTAATTACAATACTTGTATTTTTGTGCTTGTTTGGATGTCTTCCTCTTTCTGAGACTACAAACACTTGAAAATAAAGTCTAATTCATCTTTGAATTCCCAACAGCCAGCTCAGTGTCTATTACCTGTTGTGTGACTTGATATCATATCAGTAAGCATTCATTTTGCGGACAGGGTCAAATCTGCTACCTCTTAAGTAGCTTTCTAATCTATCTCTTTTTCACCCATTTACCATTTGTACTGTTAACATCTTGTCACTGGTCTTTTTCCTCTCTAAATAATCCTTTATACTGTAACAGTCCTAAAATTAATCATGTTATTTTACTCAAAAAGCCCTTAGTGTCTCCTCATTACCTTCAGAATCAAATCAAATTATCTGGGGATAACATTCAAAAGCTTCTATTATCAATCTCTTACTTACTTCTTCAACCTCATCTCCCCTTTATCATATTTCCCTTCCATGCTTGTTACATCAGCACCTTTCATATGAGTTTTTCTGTACTGTACTTCTCTGCTTCCTTTTTGGTCCACATTAATACTTACTTTACTTATTGTTCAAACACTTTGCTAGTGGGCCTTTCTCTTATTTCCAGGTGTCCCTTTTTCTTACTCCTTTGCTTTAGCATTCTGCCCTACATGATAGCTTGTTGTGTATATCTATCTCCCCAATTAGAATAGGAAACACCCTTAAAGCAGAAACCAATCTTATTTATCTTGGATTCCTAAAAGATTTGTAAAATGTTTAACACCGAACAGATGCTCTGAAAATCCATTATCAATTCAATAGAGAACAGGCTAGTTGATAGGTGAAATTATTATAAATCCAAGCAGAGGTATCAATAGACTCATGTGCAGAGATGTATTAACAGAGCATGTGGCAGGAGCAAGATGGCAGATCCCTGTGTGATGGTAAAGCCTGAATGCAGCAGGTACAGCATTAATACAGCACTTGGAAGGGACTGGAAACCCTTCAGTGTGGCTTTGCCGTACCAGCAGGTGACTTTTGGAATTAATGTGTTCATGTTGTGCTTTATATTTTTGGATAAGTGGATCTTATCCAAATATTAAGTGGATCTTATCCTAATATTCTATTTAGGATATAGAATATAGAAAGGTGTTTGCCCCACTTTCATGAGAAAAGCAGATCCTCAAGGGAAGGAGATGTTTAACCCAGGAATCGGAATCTTTAGGGTTCTTCACTTTAAAAACAGCAATTAAATAGGGTGTGATGGCTGTCACCTGTAATCCTAGCACTTTGAGAGGCTAAGGTAGGAGGATTGCTTGAGGCTGGGAGTTGGAAGTCAGCCTGTGCAACAAAATGAGTCCCATCTCTACAGAAAATAAGAAAGTAAGCTGAGCTTGGTAGCAAGCGCCTGTAGTCCCAGCTGCTGGGGGGGCTGAGGTAGGAGGATTACTTGAGCCCAGGAGTTTGAGGCAGCTATGATCATGCTACTGCACTCCAGTCTGGGTCACAAAGTGAAACCCCGTATCAAAAACAAACAAAACGAAACCCCAGCAATCAATTTACACTCAGGCTCCTGCCAGCCCCCATCCCTTCAAGAATTAACAAGATTATAATCCATATTTTGAAAGCAAACACATCTTCCAAGACAAACTCTTGACGGGCTGACTTTCTCTATCTAGATAGGCAATCTAGAAGTGCAGACCTCAACTCTTTTTGGTGATTTGTGTAGCAAATTAGATCCAAACCCCAGATAGGTGTTTTGTGTCTGCCATTATATACCTTGGTAAATAAGCCTGCACAAGGGAACAGGCAACAGTGGAAAAATCACTGGAATGCTTCCACTTAATTTCTGCATCTTAATGAGGAAGTCAACATATCTTGCCATCAGTTACTTTCAGATTTGTTTAAAAAGTCCAACATTCATGCAACTTATAGCAAATATCTTAATATTTTTACTACATGTCTATTAGGACCTGCAGATGTAGCATGTCATAATAAAATATTTAAAAAATTGTTCTCTTCACTCTATTCTAAACCTACTTCTCCTTCCATCTCTAAAATGTTTGTGATGTTCAAACCCAGAATCTGAGTAGAACTGGAAAGGTTAACTTACTTTGCAGTTCTGATCTAAATCAGAAAACGATTTCCAAGTTTTGCTGATCAGTTGGCAGTGAAGGATTTCAGTTTTACCTGTTCCACACTAGACGTTTTAATGAAACTTCACTAAAGTTCTACGGTTTTTCATGGGATTTCATTCCTTATTCTGCTCACATCCGCTGTGTCATCTTGTCTTTTTCTGATTTCAGTCACTTATGGATACGCTAATGATTCCGAGTCTGTAATGATGAGATGAAGGCTATCACTTGAGTTCAACATTCAAATTATCAAATATCTGACATCAGGGTTTTGTTTTTTTTTTAATTTCAGATTTAACACACTTTTTAAAAAGTGTCCTTTTGCCCGGCGTGGTGGCACATGTCTGTATCCCAGCTACTCGGGAAGCTGGGAGAGGGAGGAGACTGAGCCTGTGTGTTCAAATCCAGCCTGGGCAACACAGCCAGGCCCAGTGCTTAAAAAAACGTCCTTTCATTTCTTTCCATGCTGGACCTAATTCATCTATATTTATAAAATGTTCATGGCATATGTGGTGATTTAAAAATATATTCAGACGTCCTTTCCCTTCAAGGAAAGGAGCTTAGTGTGTACTTAGTGCCTTACTTCTAACAAGGAGGAACACAGCAGAAGTGAGTGACTTCCAAGACGAGGTCATGGACACTGTGGCTCCCTCCTTGCTCCCTCTCCGACTGCCTGCTCTCAGGTGAGCCAGCTGCCACGTCATGAGGACACTCAAGCAACCTAAAGACAGGTGCACGTGGTGAAGATCTCAAGTTTCTTGTCAACAACTAGTGAGAAACTTAGGCTTCCCACCAACACCCGGGGAGTGCACCTTGGACGCAGATGCTCTAGCCTCAGTCGAGCCTTTGGAAGACTGCAGCCCCAGCCAACAGCTCGACTGCAACACGAGAAGCCTTCCGCCAGAGGGACCCAGCTGAGCTGCAACTCAACTCCTGATTTGCCAGAAACAGTGAGATAGTAAGTATTGTTGTTTTAAGAAAGCTAAATTTGGGGTAATTTATAACACAGAAAATTGGTAACCAGTATGTATAGCATCCAAACTCAAAATCCAAAAGTAGAAATGTTTAAAGGAAATAAACACTTCAACTGAACTGTCTTCCCACTCTATCCACACTCCTCCTAGTTTGTCAATCAGCACCACTATCACCCAGTATCTCAAATGAGAGCCTGGAAGTGGCACCTCGCTCTGCCACATAACCAAGTTATTTTTTTCTCTTCTATGTCACTTGAGCCCACCCTATTCTTTAACTGCTTTAATTCTGGGCTTTAGCATTTTTCAATTACTACAATACAGACTTCCAACTTTTCTCCCTCTCTCCCTACAGTGTTTCTCAGCTCCACTTCATCCAAACGCCAATAGGAGCTTTCTCAAACACAGACCTGATGATGTTACTGACGTCATTAAACTTCACTTGTGGTTCCCACCATGTACAGAAAAGAAATTCAAATGCCTTAACGGGACACGTCTGTCTCCGTCCTATACTTTTCTCTCTCATCTCCCATGTTCATAGCCTACAATCTGGCCATCTTTCACCTTTTCACACGCTGTTTTCTTTCTTTATGGAAGATCTTTCATTTTCCCTTTATAACTCCCACACATTTTAAAAGATTCAAGCTCAAGCTTCATCTAAGAAAACCTTTCTTCATTGAAAAGATCTGGCTGGATGACTTTCTTATATTACTTTATCACAGCTCTCACATAAATCATTGTTCTCCACCAGAACATGAGCTCCTGAAAAAAACCCACCCTTGTATATACAGTTGTTTATTCGTTATCCAACTTATACCTACTGAGCAACTACATGACAGGCACAGTATTAGGTATCTTTTAATTAATGGTGAAAAGATAAATAAATATGCCCCATCCTTGCAGAGACTGTAGTCTGTTCAAGAAGAAATACAGTACGCCAAATCAACAAAGAAATACCGTGAGATCTGAAAAATGAATGTTGGACGAGTAATAGTGGGGATCTACTTTAGATCACATAACACACAGCTGTGCTCCAACACTTCATTAAACCGTTTTCCGGAATTGTGTACACATTATGCCTTCACCACTGAGGGATGAGTGGTCTGGGGTATCACCTCCTTGCTAATACTAAGTTTGATTTAAAAAGAAAAAAATCTTTGTTCATACTGTCAATGTCACTTCTTTGCTTGTAAATTCTCAGTACTAAAAGTTAAAAAAAAAGGGGGGGGGAACATAAGACATAATCAAATACAGAGGGTACCAAAAAATGTATATACATTTTAAGAAATGAGAAACTGTATTAAATTCCTAATACTCAAGTTACATTTGACTTCTGCAATTATAAGGGTGCTCCACGTGACTTGAATTCATCTTTTGTTGTTGGTGTGTATATATATATATTTTTGAGACAGAGTCTCAAGCTTTCACCCCGGATAGAGTGCTGTGGCATCACACTTCACAGCAACCTCCAATTCCTGGGCTCAAGCGAGTCTCTTGCCTCCGCCTCTCAAGTAACTGGGACTGCAGGCGCCTGCCACAATGCCCGGCCATTTTTTGGTTGCAGCCGTCATTGCTGTTTGGCAGGCCCAGGCTGGATTCGAACCCGCCAGCTCAGGTGTATGTGGCTGGCGCCTTAGCCCGCTGAGCCACAGGCGCCGAGCCATTGTTGGTGTATATTGAGTATTACAATTTTAATACAGTTTTTTCCTTTCTTAAAATGTGTATACATTTTTTGGCATCTTCTGTATATGTTAAAAAAAAGGAGACTTCATCATATACCAGTGAAAAACTAGCTTTGTATATTATCAGTTATTTAAATATACAGCCAAGATAATATCAAAGTCACTTGTAGGTATGTAAAAGTAATGTTAAAATAATGAAAGCCAAATCTTCCTGGTATTCAGAAGTCTAAGGCAATCATTGTCCAGTTGTTTTGTTTTGTTTTGTTTTGAGACAGAGTCTGGCTCTGTTGCCCAGGCTGACGTGCAGTGGCGCCACCATAGCTCACTGCCGCCTGCAATTCCGGGGCTCAAGGGATCCTTTTGCCTCAGCTTTCCAAGTAGCTGGGATTACAGGCATACGCTAGAGCACAGGGCTACTTTTCTTAGTTTTTGTAGAGACAGGGTCTCTGTTGCCAGGCTGGTCTCAGACTCCTTCTGGACTCAAACGATCCTCCACTTTGGCCTCCCAAAGTGTTGAGACTACAGGCCTAAGCCACTATACCCAGACATTGCCCAGCTTTTACAAGAGGAAATTCCAAGGGAATCCCTGCCTTTCCCTTGGCTCGCTGCCAAATGATTCACAACTAAAACGTTTCTAGGATACATGACTTTAAAAAAAGCTCAGCGTTTTAAAAAAAGGAATGGAAAGATAAGGAAAGGACGTATTAAGATACATAAAACTATTTTTACTAATTACTTGTTAAATAATAAAAATATCTGATAACCAAAAAAAACGAAAACAAAAAACAAAAAACCAAAGCAAAACAAAACTTGGTAGCAGAAGATAAATATTTCAACAGTTACTTATAATATTTGGGGGGATTTTTAGGCTTAAATTCTTATATTAACATAGAACACATAAAAAATTTTAAAAACAAAGTGAATACTGACTCGGATCACAAAATTTGTATTTTACAAAGGACACACATTATTTCTGAAAATTTTAGTGTACACTGACTGAAGAACAGAGTTCTAAAACTTAAATAAGCCTGAACCTTCTTAAATCTAAATTTGCTACAGTAACGTCGGTTAATTATGCTTTTTTAAATTCATTTGTGGTCTGGAAAATTTAAACTACTCAGTGTAGATGAGGAAAAAATAGCTTATGTTTTACCATATTAACCCTGTCAGTTTGAATAATGACATTTTTTCTGGAAAATATATTCATCTCTGCTTTCAGAGTATTTCAACACTCAGTTTGGCGCTCTATCAAGATATAGAAACACTTGTCACCAAACCTGTTGCACCACAGAAGTTTTTTTTTAAACAAACTGATGGTTACTCAACAAGAAAATGTTAACTTGTGACTTTAAAGAGGCAGGGAGTTTTTTATTTTTGGCTTCTGCAGTAGAATTTCACCAAGTTTTGAAAGGTATTAACTTGCAACAATCATCAGTTTAAAGTGGTAAGCAAAAGTGGTAAGCAAAAACTATCAAAATGAGTCAGAAACAAGGTTAGCAATGCTCACAATTATACATGACATTGGTAGTAATTAATCTTTTGATCTACTCTCAACAGACTGGCAATATATAACTCAAATTATTAACATAACACATAATAAGTGTCATTTAAAAAAATCTATTTACAATTTTTAAAAAAGGTCTAATGTAAAAATATTTTTCTTAATATATTTCCTTGTTACAGTAACATTAAAACAGGTACATTAGATTCTCCTCAAACTTTAAGAGTGAAGAGCCTAACATTCCATTTCATTGAAACATTCTTCATATCGCCAACATTTTTTTTCAAGGCACTCTAAGAACTCTTGAGGATATGCTGGGAGAAATGTTTCTGCTGCCTACTGATCTTTTAAGCATATTTCTTCCCAAATTTTTCTAAATTAAATATTGTTATAATGGGTTTTTCTGAATTTTTTTTCCCCATGGTACAATCCTTAAGTTATTTTTCTTTTATTTGGAGCCACTCCTTCATTTTCAACTTGCTGAGCAGGCAAGCCACTGCTTTTGGTCTCCTTGGAAACTGGATTCCTGTGGCTGCGTGTCGGCATTCTTGTTCCACCAACCTAAGAGAAGAGGGAAAGAACAGACTAGCTTGATGTATTTACAACACACCTACATATAATCAACTCTGCTTTGTTTATACGTGTGTTAATCACCTTTTGAATGATACTGTATATTTTAATCTCTAGTTACATAGCTGTTTCTGAACAAGTTTTAATCTGACAGTTTTAAAGTACTAACTATTAAATCAGAGAAGGGGGAAGACAGGATAGATAGATGGGGGGATATGGATACTACCCTCTGTACTACATTTAGAAGAGGTTGAATTTTAAAGTAGGAAATGAGAATGGTGGACACATTTTGAGCAATGTGTTTATAATCATCAAGCTAAGAGGCAAAAAAAGGGGGGGAGAAGAAATGGGAAATTAGAAGAGAGCAAAAGAAAATACAAGGAGAAGGTCAGAAGTGTTAAAGAAGGAGAAGAAATTAAATAAAGAAAAAACAAAGATAATAGAATAAGGAAAATAAGGAAAGAAAATGAAGAAAGACAAAATATGAAAAAGGAGTGAAAAGAGAAGAAAAAAGAGTAAATTCAAAGAAAGAAAGGGGGCAGCACCTGTGGCTCAAGGAGTAGGGGGCCAGCCCCATATACCAGAGGTGGTGGGTTCAAACCCGGCCCCAGCCAAAAACTGCAAAAAGATTCTTAAGGGGGGGTGCCTGTAGCTCAGTGGGTAGGGTGCCAGCCCCATATACTGAGGGTGGCAGGTTCAAACCCAGCCCTGGCCGAACTGCAACAAAAAAATAGCCAGGGCTGGGCTACTGTTGTGGCGGGCGCCTGTAGTCCCAGTTACTCAGGAGGCTGAAGCGAGAGAATCACCTAAGCCCAGGAGTTGGAGGTTGCTGTGAGCTGTGATACTATAGCACTCTACCAAGGGTGATAAAGTGAGACTCTGTCTCTACAAAAAAAAATAGGAGTTTAAAAAGGACAGCACCTGTGGCTCAAAGAAGTAGGGCGCCAGCCCCATATGCCAGAGGTGACAGGTTCAAACCCAGCCCCGGCCAAAAAAAACTGGAAAAAAAAAAAAAAGAAAGAAAGGAAGGGAAAAGAAGAATCCAAGTAGAAAGTAAAGGTGAAGGGAAGAAAGAGAAAAGCAAAAATGAAATAAGAAAAGGGGAAGGGAAAACTGGAAGGGGAATACAGAGGACAGGAAAAGGGGAAGAGGGAAGTTGGGGGAATGGGGAGAAACTACTGTGGTGCTGATTCCACCTTCCTGACCACCTTTCCTCACCCCACTTCCAAGCTCACACAGCCCAACAAAAAGAGGTGTTCTATTCTTAGGACTCAATCCCTTGCTAATTGCAGTGCTATTACAGATAAGATCTGGAAATGCTGTCACCTCCTTGGCCACTGAGAGAGCATAAAGGTTTTTTTTGCAGTTTTTGGCCGAGGCTGGGCTTAAATCTGCCACCTCCAGTATATGGGGCTGGCACTCTACTCCTTGAGCCACAGGTGCCACCCAGAGCATATAGGTTTTTAAAAGGTCAGAGAAGGTCAGATCTCATAGAGAAGAACCAAAGCCGTATAGCCTGACAATTTTTGCAGAACCTATCCCCATCTGCCTCTAATTTCCCTAGCCAACTTGTACTCTTTCTGTTTCTTCACATCCTGTTTAGTGAATTCTAGACCTGGGAGCGATGGATGACATTATAAGTCCAAAAACATTCTCTCATTCCTAGTCCAAGAAAAATAATACCAGCATTGCTGTAAGGGGCTTCTGGCTCACTAAGAATGAATCAGACTCCAGCTTCCCTGACCTGCTATCTACTGTCTCCTTAAACAGCACATTTTGGTTTATAATAACATGACTCAAAAGGACAAATTCGAGTAGGGAAACTGAGTCTGCCAATCTGTCTTGGTGAATCTGACGAACTTTTGTAACATACTGACTAGAAAAGTACTGTCATTTTTAGATTACCTATATACCACTCACACTCCTCTGGTATTTCCTATAAAGATATACTACTACACTAATTGCATCTACTATTCTTTGGGAAAAGCAAATATTTTGAAAACTTCTATTGCAAGAATGTATGTGTGCATGGGTGTGCAAAAGGAACGCTTATCACAGAACTTGTAGAAGGAAAAAAGGAGTAAGGACAGAACAGCTGCAAAAAGACTAGAAGGGGAATTCAAAAGTAGCACAGGAAGCTGAAGGGACCCTTCTCCAAAATTTCTGCTTGACGCAGTAGGGAGGCAGAGGCAGCTATCTCTCAGCGTTGGTGCCAAAGGCAGTACTCCAGGAGATATCTGCGTTCAAGTGGACTAGAAACTATCACTATGAAATCATATTAGTAAAAAACATTTGTTAGATGAGATTTCACACCATGAAAATACACAGACAATTTGTTTCATACAGGACTTCACTTCTTTTCTTAAAATCTCTGATTTGATCCATTGCTGCTAGGTTAGAATCCCTATCTGTGCCTAGCTTCAGATTTAAAAGTCCTATTCCTGTGGTCTGGCTAGGAGGAAGACAGGGTGATTCCTACCAAATCTAATGCTAAACTGTAGGAGTGGGAGACAACCAGTAACTTTCTATCATCTTTCAAGATTAGATCAAGCCAAGTATTACTTATCTAATTGTTTACTGAAAGCTGGGCTATACAACAACCTGGTCTTGGATAAACTCGCTAAAAATTTATTCCTGGACAACACATGAAATACCTTAAAACATATTAATTGGCCAGGCATGGTGGCTCACATCTATAATCTCGGAACTTTGGGAGGCTCATGCAAGAGGACTGCTTGAAGCCAGGAGTTTGAGACTAACCTCCACCAAAAGTGAGATTCTGCCTCTACAAAAAATACAAAAATTAGCTCAGTGTAGCAGCTTGTGCCTATAGTCCTGGCTACTCCAGAGGCTGAGGCAGGAGGATTGTTCGAGTTGGGGAGTTCAAGGTTCACACCACTACATTCCAGCCTGGCTGACAAAGTGAGACCTTATATCTAAAACCAACAAACCCCAAAACAAAAAACTGTATGTATTTACATAAATATAAAATGTATACATACATGAGGGTTGTCAGGAAAGTATACAGCCCAGACAGCTCTTTAATAAATCAATAACTGCTCAGTGATAGGCGAGGTCAGATAATTAAATTTGAGAACCCATTTTGGAAAAAGTGCTACCCACCTCACTGCTGACTACCCCTGCAGTCACCGTACGGCTGAAGGCTTGAAGGCGACCACAGCGATGTCCAGCAATGAGGTGTGTACACTATTCTAGGATGAGTTTGCAAACTTCACCAGCTCTTACAGCCATTCAGAAAAAAGTTCCCAAGCTGCTCCGCAGGGTAGAACAGGCACAGTGTCAGGGCACAGCTTTGCAAGGAGAGCACCTTGAAGGTGACCACAGTGATACTCAGCAATGAGGTATGTGGCACTTTTCCTAGGATAAGTTCACAAACTTAATTGTCACACCATGTATATATGTAATTGGATTATTAAAATTTACTTACATTTATGTGGCCAAACTGTGAATATATGGAATTTCTCCAAGTGCACTGCCTAATAATTTTTTTTTTTTTTTGAGATAGCGTCTCAAGCTGTCATCCTGGGTAGAGTGCCGTGGCGTCACAGCTCAGAGCAACCTCCAACTCCTGGGCTTTAGTGATTCTCTTGCCTCAGCCTCCCAAGTAGCTGGGACTACAGGTGCTTCACCACAATGCCCAGCTATTTTTTGGTTGTAGTTGTCATTGCTGTTGGGAGGCTCTGGCTGGATTCAAACCCTCCAGCTCCGGTGTATGTGGCTGGTGCCCTAGCTGCTTGAGCTACAGGCGCCAAGCTTTTGATCAACAACAGACTGCATATATAAAGGTGGTCCCATTTGATTATAATGGAGCTAAAAAGTCCCTATCACTAAGTGACATCATGCATCGTCTTATCTATGTGTAGAGATACAAATACGTTTGTGTTAAAACTGTCTATAGTATTCAGTGAAGTTACATGCTGCACACGTTTGCAGCTGAGAAGCAAAAGGCTCCCATGTAGTAGGCTATACCATCAAAGTTTGTATAAGTATGCTCAGAATATATCCCCACCATTGAGTGAAACATGACTGTAAGTTGTTTTCTTATTGTACTAATGCACATTTTGAACCATATTATTAAAAATATCAAATCACTGAGGTATTTTCAAAGCATAAAGCACTCAACATTATTTTAGTGTCAATCTCTGTCAATAAGGAAAGTATTTTACTCACTTCTTTCTTAGGAAACACCACATAACATAATAAATTTTTCCTATCACTTAAAGTTCTTCAGTGCCAAGGTATTAAATTCTTTGTTTCCACTAAAAAGGAATAAGCCACTCCCACACAGAATTATATATTATAGGTTAACAGACTATAATCAGTAGTTTCTAAGTTAAAAAGAAATCATTCTCGTAGAAAGAACACACCCTTCAAAAACAATTCAATTATTTTTAAGTTATTTGAGAAATTTTTCCCTTAGGAGGTTATAAAAATTACTACTTATATTAATTTAAACTGGAAATATCCAACCAAAATTGTACATAAAAGAGCTTAAACTGTTAACAGCTTTCTCTACTCTTTCCTTGCACAGCAAGTTAACCACACTTATACTTTCCTGGTCAAAGCTAAAATGTGCCAAGAGTTCTCATTTCTAAGGGATACGCCCACATAGTAACATTAGGGTAGAGAACTGAAAAACACAATCAACCCCGTTCACTGCAAATTATTAAAAAGTCCTCAGCATGTGCATTCCAGCTGTTTCTCAAAAGCACTTGAGGACATTTACAGGTTACTTCGGTATAACACAGAAGGGAAAAAAAGAACAGAATTCCCACATATGCTCTGGGGCAAACATACTGAGATTACAGAGCTCACACAATAATTTAGACTCAAAGATTTTTGGCAACAAATAAGGAAAATACACTGAGATTTTGTTTCCCAAACATTCATTTTCATTCTTAGAGTATAACTTTCCCTGTGATTAAACTCAAATTGGAACTTCTTACATGATTTAAAGAATAAGAATTCTGGTTGAGAATACCAATAGTCATGGCTTTACAAATTTCAGATAGAGAAATGACATTCAGCTGGTATTTCTGGGAATGCTTCTATAGAAAGAGTACTATTAATTGTAACTCAATAAATACTAAGTTATACAATACCTAGCAAAACAATTTAGTCCTTAATACTTCTGCTGTGTTTTTAAAAAGGTTCTTGATTCACTAATCACTAATACTTGCCCTATTTTTACATATCCTACGTATCAATTTTTAATTATATCATGCTTTTATTATATGTATTCTTCTACAAACTGACTCAACTATTTAATAAAATGAAATACGACATGCATAAACAAACATTTTTTTAAAAATACAACTTTGCTTTGCATAGGAAGATAGAGATCTAACCATGTGGCTTCCTTACCCATGCATCTACTAAGCAAACTAGAAGAATTTTATAAACTTGACAAAAATAAATCTTTCCACTGACACAGAGACTGAACTCAGCAGAGCATACACTTCTATCTATCCTTCCAGTGCATTTAGTTTTTAGAATGAATGTGGACAGTAGGTTAAAATACGGTATAGTCAGTGAAACAGATAAATAATAAACATAATGAAAATTTCCAAAAAAATTTTACCTTTTGTTGTGTTGTAGGATCTAGTGATTTAGGTGGAAAAGTACAAGGTATTCTTCCATGATGGATGTGATACGGTAATAAGAGACTGGGATCTAGCGGGACCCAGGGAACGGAGAGACTAGAAGGGACACCAGGAAGGCCGCAGTGTGTTTTATGCAAATTATATGCTGTTCTAGTAACTTTTCCATCAGAGGTCTTATAGATCAGGAGTGAAGAATCTTCTGCTGCATGGGACAACAAGTAGGAACCCTCCTGCAAGCTAAATTCACACAATGAAAATCAGTTCACTGGCTCACTGTGTTAACTTCAATAGCACTTTCTTAATCATGACCTATTAGTAAAATTGAGCACAATTTCGGGAATAGAACATCACCTCTAAAATTACTTGTATAACCCAAGGAATTTAAGAAATCTTTTTAACTATTTCCCTGCTTCTTACACAATTAATTTTAATTTTTATCCCGAAGTTCAGAATATCTGATCACTTCCTTTTTAATTTGGTTATGTCAATCTATAAGTTTTCACTTACCGGCAAACAAATAGTATGCCTAATTCCCTAATCCATGGACAACACACACTTATACTGAAAGTCTTCCCACAGCATTTTTATCAATTCTACACTGTACCTAGTGATAGGTGAATAGAAGAGATACAAAAGTGAATGTGACATATTCACTACACTGAATACTTTAAAACAAAGTGGGAGGAACAGTCAATTGAACAATCATGATAAGATACGAGGAGCTATGAGAACAGCAGAAACAACAGCAACTATCAGGCACTGAATATCATGAGCTAACTACTGTAGTACTGCTTCACGTCTATTTTCTCCTTAAATCCTCCACAACAAACCTCAAGCCATACTATTAGGGAAATAAATTTGGCCTAAGCAACTTGCCCAAAGTTCAGAATGTAGGGCTAAGATATAAACCCAGGCACTTGAATTCCACAGGCCACATCCTTCATCACAATCCTCTACTGTCCCAATAATCAACCATGTCAAATATTAAATCTACATTTTCCCTTCCTCCATAGAAAGCTTTTAGGGATACAATATATCATTATAAAGAGATATTGGGTATGATTAATATACTCTAATTTCCTGGGATTATATACTCTTGTGAAACAAAGGTGCTAAGGAGAACATAAGTTCTTTCCCACAATATATGATTAAAACTAAAGACCAGTCATACTTTAGCTATATAGATGTGCCTAAAAATCTAGTAAGTTACATTGTCATTAAGTTTTTTGTTTTCTTTTTGAGACAGAGCCTCAAGCTGTCCCCTTGGGGTAGAGCGCCGTGGCATCATAGCTCACAGCAACCTCCAACTCCTGGGCTCAAGTGATTCTCCTGCTTTTGCCTCCCAAGTAGCTGGGACTACAGGCACCCGCCACAACACCCGGTCATTTTTTGGTTGCAGCCGTCATTGTTGTTTGGCAGGCCCGGGCTGGATTCGAACCTGCCAGCTCAGGTGTATGTGGCTGGCGCCTTAGCCATTTGAGCCACAGGCACCGAGTCGACATTGTCATTAACTTTTTAAACTGAAAATTAATAGATATCGACAAAGGAGGTCTAGAGAATTAATTACTCTATCCTTTGGAAAAAAATTTTTCCCACTTTCGTACTTCCTCATAAAGAAACAAATGATGATTGACTTGATGGTAGGAATAAGTATCTTTTCAAAGATTGAAATTTGTATATGAAGACAGCTATGGTGTTAAGAGGAATGTATTTAATTCATGGAGAATGAGAGATACTCCAAGAAAGAGTACCTTAGAAGTGACATATAACTGCAATGTACATGAAGAGTAGGTTATTCTGCCTCCTATAAACCTTTATATTGCAAACCTGGAGCCTGTGTCTTTGTTATGTTACCTGACCAAAGGGATTATGGTAGGAGATGGAACTAAGGTTGCTAATAAGCTTTCAAATGGTTAGATTTTCCTGGATTACCCAATATAAGACCCCTTCAATGTGGAAGAGGGAGGCAGAAAAGGTTCAGAAGGAGAAGTGACTCAAGAGGAGGTCACAGTGATTCGTTCTGAAGAAGACTCAACTTGCCTTTGTAACTCTGAAGATGGGGGAAGAGACTGAAAAGCCAAGGAATGCAGGTGAGGAGGGCTGATGGCTTGATTTTAACCCAGTGAGCCCTTTGACTTCTCTGACTTATAGAACTGAAAGCTAATAAATTTGTGTTATTTTATAACATTAATTCTGTGGTAATCTGTTATAGCTGCAATAGAATACTAATACAGAAGCTAAATAAAATACTGACAATAAAATTTCAAAAAGCATCTAGCAAATTTTATGTATAAGCATTGTGTTTCACATGAACACCAAGAATACATAAAATAAAAAATCTTGTCATAAAGTCATTGAAAAGTACCTAGGAAATTATTCACCACTGACATCATCATTTTACAAATAAGGGTACTGACATCTAGCTGCCTTAAGAGTTAAAAGTGGCAAGTTAAAACTAGAACTTTGAGATTTTAACTCTGACTTCAGACTCAAATTATTTTCAAGTGTCTTTTAGTAAAAGCATAAAAGAAGAAAAACAAAATTTCATATAACAAAACAGTCTTATAAATCAACAGATAGAGAATCCATATTCCAAGATTTGCTATGAACCCAACCATTTTTAATCACTAGCTCTATGCTGTTTCTTTATCCTGAAAGGGGAAACAATATAGGTAAGGTAGGCAGAATAATGGTCCCCGTAATATCCACATCCTAATCGCCAGAACCTGGGAGTATGTCACATTTAATGGTTTTACATATGTGATTAAGGATTCTAAAATGAGGAGATTAACCTGCATTATGTGGGTAGGCCCAACATAATCACAAGGGGCCTCATAAAAGGAGAGCAGAAGACGACATTAATACAGAAGAGAGGAAGGCAACACGACGTGGCCGCAGAGATCTCAGTGATGTGCTTGGAAGACAGAAGAAAGGGCCACAAATTGAAGAATACAAGTGGTCACCAGAGACTGAAAAAGGCAAGGAAATGATTCTCTCCTCAGAGTCTCACCAGCCCCCTGACATCTTGGTGCAAGCCCACTGAGACTCATTTTGGATTTCTGACATCTAGAACTATAAAGAGAATAAATTTTGCTGTTCTGAGTCACTAAAGTTAAGAAGTAATTTGTTACAGTATCGTCATCAAACTATGTAACAGCCTTAGAGGAAAATGTAATTGTAAGCTCATTAAAGCCAGATACTACCATATTATTTTTAAAATTTATTTATTTATTTTATTTTATTTTTGCACTTTTTTTTTGACCAGGGCCAGATTTGAACCCGCCACCTCTGGTATATGGGGCCGGCACCCTACTCCTTTGAGTCACAGGCGCTGTTATTTTTTTACAATTTCAACTTTGACACAATAACTTTTGCACTTCTAGGTTTTCATCTAAGAATATCAGACACATCAATGTAAAATGTCCAAAGAATACTTACCTACTTAATTTCTTTAGAGTGTGTTGGAGGATGTTAAATAAACTTGAAATCCTATTAAACAGAAGAAATTCATATTAAATTGAAGCACAAAAAACTTAATGCTTGATAATCATAGTTCCTCTGGAAGAAAAATGCCCTCAATAACAAAAGAAAACAGAAGATGAAATAATGTAAAACAAAGAAGAATGAAATTCATTTCTATTTGGACTAAATTATAATGTTTACTTAATATTTGCCATTTCCTGATTTCCCTTCATTAGTATGAAGTATTTGGCTTTGTGTGAGTCTGAGCAGTTGTAAAGAGATGGTTATTGTATCTTCAAATCATATGCTTTTGAAAATGTTCACAAGTCTGTATTAGTACTACTCTACAGAAGAGTTTGACTTGTAGAGATGTAATGACTTAGATTCCAAAGAAACTGACAAGTAAATAACATGTATGAAGACAGAAAAGCCACTGATTGGGGACAGGATAGCAAAAGGGAAACAATATATAAGATGTTATTCTAAACATTTATTATCTCTTCTAGACCTAAATTCATTCCTTTATTCCTTTTTTAAAAAGATGATTTTCATTGGGAGAGTTGAGGCAGGTGGTGAAAAGGGTATAGAAATGCTTTTCTATTCATGGAACAGAAGTAGATGTATTTAAGTACAAGCAGAGAGTTCAAATTTTAATCCGGGACTCTTTAAAAATCTGTGTCAAGCCTGAAAACTAGAAATGTGCAGTTAGTACCAGTGAGCATCATTTTTCATCCTAAGCAGTCAAACACATTAACCACCAAGCTCAGTCATGTGCTCTGAAGCATATCCCTAAGTCCCAGTTTCCTCATACATAAAATGGACATGGTATCACCAGCACCCTTTGCTTGGAATTGTGAGACGCAAATGAGATAATATTCCTAAATTATTTCCCTTTGCTTTTAGGCACTTAAGAGTTCTGAGTACAATAAATTCATTTCAATAGATATTATGCTTGGCAGAAAGGCAAACCTTGTTTTGTTTTGTTTTTTGGCAGTTTTTGGCCGGGGCTGGGTTTGAACCTGCCACCTCCAGCATATGGGGCTGGCGCCCTACTCCTTTGAGCCACAGGAGCCGCCCAAACCTTGTTTTTTTTGAGACAGAGTCTCACTATGTTCCCTTGGTAGAGTACCGTGGCATCACAGCTCACAGCAACCTCCAACTCTTGGCCGTAAGTGATTCTCTTGCCTCAGTCTCCCAAGTAGCTGGGACTACAGGTGCCCACCACAACGCCTGGCTATTTTTTGTTGCAGTTGTCATTGTTGTTTAGCTGGCCTAGGCCGGGCTCAAACCCGCCAGCCTTGGGTGCATGTGGCTGGTGCCGTAACCACTGTGCTATGGGTGCCAAGCCAGAAAGGCAAACTTTTATAAGTCAGAATACCCAAACCAAGAGTCTCAGATTGTCTTATTTTCCCTTCCCCACAAAGGGGTAAAATGCTTGCTCCTCATGCACTTCAAGGTGGTGGCTGTTCTCTGGCGCTAGCCTCCTTTGTCTTAACTAGAAAGGTTGGCAGTATTGGCCCTATACTTAATTTGGAGATGGAGATGATTAATATGGACAGATCACAAATTGGGTCTGCGCTCCATCAAAGGATGAACAGATAAAGAACTTGTGCCATATATACATAATGGAATATTCAGTCATAGAAAAAAATGAAATGGGGTTATCTGTGTCATCAAGGATGGAAATGGAGGTTATTATGTTAAGTGAACTAAGCCAGGCACAAAAAGACAAATATCATGTGTTCTCACTCATACGTGGAGCTAACAAAGTCTGTCTCCTGGAGGTAGAGAGAAGGGTGGCAACCAGAGTTTAGGAAGGAAAATGGGAGTAAAGAGAACGTGGTTAAGGGGTACAAAAGTACAGTTAGACAGAAAAAATAAGTTCTAGTATTTACTAGTACAGTAGAGAAATTATAGGTGGCAACAATTTATTCTCTACTTCAAAACAGATAGAAGTGAAGAACTGTTATTTTCTCAACACAAATGTTTGAGATGACAAGATATCCCAATTACCCCGATTTGATCATTACACATTGTATACAGGTATAAAATATAACATGCACTCCCAAAATGTATACAACTATCATATATCAATAAAAAGACAAACACACAAACAAAAACAAAAAAATAAACTGAGCCTGGTAAGGCCTCAGTGTATAAAAGGATTAAAAGTCTTAAAATGAATTAAATCTAGGCTCAGGGCCCGTAGCTCAGTGCTTAGGGTGCCAGCCACATGCACTGGGGCTGGTGGGTTTGAACCCAGCCCCAGCCTGTTAAACAAATAAACAACAACAAAACAGCCGGGTATTGTGGTGGGGGCCTACAGTCCCATCTACGAGGGAGGCGGAAACAAGAGTTTGAGATTGCTGTGATCTATGATGCCACAGTACTTTACCAAGGGCAACACAGTGAGACTCTTGCCTCAAAATAAATAAAAATAAAATAAAATAAATCTAACCAGTATTTAGAGAGAAAGGAAAATTAGTGACTACTTTAACGAGTTTTTCAATTCCCACTACAAAGAAACCTTCTTACTTGAGTGCTGGAAGTTTTTCTTTTAATTCTTCTGAGGTAATTTCTTCTAGCAGGAAAAGTTTTGAAGTAAATGCATCAATATGCCCTAAAATAAAATATCAAATTTAAGAACAAGCAATTGCAATATTTAGAAAATAAAAATACCAAGAAGTTAATCTCCTTAAAGATGTTTGTACAAAATGTTACAAGAATTTTACATGCTAATCAATGGAGAAATATACATTTTATTAAGTCTATTAAGTAAAGTTATATTTTAAAATGACATAAAAATTTAGATTATAGAATAAATATGTATTCATTCTAAAATATTTGCTGAATGTAGAAAAGTTTACACATGTCCACTTACACAAAATCATTTCAAAGCTTACAATTTATGAATACAACTGTTCAAATGTGGGTGTTTCTGATTCCTAGTAAAGTTACATTTTTACAGAGTTTTCTTAGAGATACATGTACCTATTACCAAAGCAAGCAGAGAGAGAAAGTCAAATTTATACTCTGGGCCTGTTCAATATGTCTCTAAGACACACTTGGTTCTTAAGATAAAAAATTTGATTATAAAAATCTGGCTTATTATTTTTTAAACTACACCATATGATTTCCCATGGTATTAAAAAAAAAAAAAAATCAAACCAGTCTCCTCAGCCCTACTTTCTTACAAACATGACCTGAATCTAGAATTCCAAACATCAAAATCATACATTCTCAAGATGATTCTTCTATTTTTAAAAGTAACATGTATGTTCTAAGATAAAACAGGCTGAGACAATACCAAGGAAGAGTGATAAAAGATAGTCCTGAGTTGAATGTTATATAATGCAGTCAACACAAAACCATGTCATAGTACCACAGTTAGAAACGTCAATTCGAGTTCCATGCTCAAATAATACATTTTGTTTTTATTTTTTCAACTCCCTGTATTAGTTATCAAAACAAATTACCTGGAAAGTTGATGCCAATCCCTGGGACAACAAAAAATGCAGATAATTTCTCATTTTCACATCTAGCCCCCTTTCATTTCATTTGCTTTATGTGCTCATACAAAGAATTTAATTAAAAACATTGGTACCAGAAGCCTTCCTTTTAAGACAACAAATCCACTTGTTCCCACACCTACCTGCTATTTCTTATGCCAAGTTTTAGTTTCGCCTCTGCACTCACTATATACAATACTCATTACACAGTGACATTTCTGATAACAAAGACACATTTTGATGGTTTAAAAATCATAGGAAGACAATAATAAGTACAAAAAATATTTTTAGAGATTTATTACATATGCCTTTGAGGAGACTTGCTAATAGTTTTTACCTTTTTAAGAGAAATAATATAAGAAGTATGTCTTATAGTGTGTGTCAAACATGGTCTGTCAAAGATAACTACCCAGAGAATCCCATGTTATGTGCTGTGAGGCCCTAATTCCTCCAGGAGCTTATAACTCTCAACGCTGGAGTTTTCCAAACTATGGACCTCACATGAGTTATCTATGTGCTTCAGAGATTCATTCCCAGAACAACAAGCATCACATGTACTTGCTATTAACTGGAACAGGCCAGTGAGCTCACGTGTGCACAGAGGAGAGTAAAACTCAGTGGAAATCAAGCAGCAGGGAGGGGGAGAAAGGGATGGGCAAAAACCTACCTAGAGGGTATAATGAACACTATCTGGGTGATGGGCACTCGAGCATTACAGAAGTGGTCCATGTAGCCAAGAACATTTTAACCCGCTTAACATTTTGAAACAAAAAATTAAATTAATTAGTTAATGAAAAAGAGAGAGAGAGAGAGATTGATTCATCTCTTCAGCCCTTGGGGGAGCTAAGCAATGCTTGGGATAGAAAAGCTTCCAGGCCATCGCCCTTCAGCCATGAGCCATCTCTTTTGTGTGTCACAGCATGCTGTCAAATATTTGTTGATGGTGGAAAGCACAGTTTCATATATTAACAGTAGAGATAAAACCTTCACATAATGCAAATACAGCCTTTCCACACGTGCCCTCATTCACACACATACACATGTATCTATGCATACCCATGCACACACACGCACATTCATACGTGTGCAGGCAGGCAGGCAGTCCTTGCTGTGCACGCAGTATGGGACCATAAAAATGATCACATAGATTCAAACACTGAAATCAATTTTAATAATCACTGGGAAAACTTATAATTGTTTAATTACCTTTACATTTTTTGTCAAAGCAAAAAAAATTAGACTACATAAATTAGACTACATAATTATTAGACTACATAAATTCTCCATCAATTATAAATGTATAGATAAAAAAAGGAAAAAAGTAAGTAAAATACTTATTCTATACACCAGCGGCTCTCAACCTGTGGGTTGCCACCCCTTTATAACAATGAAAATACATCCTGCATATCAGATATTTACATTATGATTCATAACTAGCAAAATTACAGTTATGAATTAGCAATGAAAATAATTTTATGGTTGGGGGTCACCACAACATGAGGAACTGTATTAAAGGGTCACAGCATGAGGAAAGTTGAGAACCATTGCTATACACTGTAATTCGAAACGTTAAAATCACTGAGAATTAAAGTGTTTTATTTCTGGAGTGGTTTGAATAGTGCTTGTTGCCTTTTTATACAACCGATGATAGGAAGTTGTATAAAACTTAGTTAAGGTTTAACCATATCTTTTCTATTCTGTGAACTGTCACACTCCTTTCTAAGTTAAAATCAGCTTCCAACATAGAATCCTTTGTGCTTTCAATGTCATGAAATATCTTCAGGAGTTCTTCCAATGTAAAATCCTACGCCAGTGTCACTTCTTCATCCTCTATGTCATAACCACTCTCCTCATTTATGTCACAAAATTCACCTTCAGTAAATTCATCTGGCAGCAAATCTAGAGTCTTGAATAGCAGCAGTGTCAACATTCCCTCTATTTCTTCTATAATTCTATTTATGTTTGATTCAAATTTTGCTTGAACTCATATCACTTTTTGTTTCTTTGCTTTAATATTTCTTGGCCAGTTCCCTCTTTTAATTATCCGCATTGCTAAAACATCCCTTGGGTTGATCCCTTGGTAACATGGGGGCAACATACCCGCACACCTTGCTTTTTCAGAGCATGAACCCAGTAACAGGTGCACAGTGAACAATCCTGAACAGACTCTGAAAGAGGCAACCTGACCAGTCACTGATTTCGCTGTGCCACCTTATTTATGCAGTGATTTGTGAACTGAAAAGTCAGCAGTGAAGTCTTTACTTTAAGTACTCACTGACGATATAATGTAATAATTAAAAATTTGGCTTGTCAGAACTGCGCAAATTGGACTGCTTGTAGGTCGACTACGTAAAGTTGGATTTGGGTAGATACAGAAGTGGTGATGACACTTCTCAGGAAATATTCTTAAAGAAGTAAATCTTAATATTTTTATGGGGCAAAAAGATAAAAAGAGCACTGCAATCCAGGGAAACAGGGTAATTTACGTTTTAGCAAAACAAAGCCAACAGAGAAAAAACCAAGTACATTTATTCTACCTGAAAAGGAAACCACCAGCTACCGAAGGGGTTCGCGAAGTGTGACCCCTGGACTAGCAACATCAGCATTGTCTGAGAACATTCAAGAAATAGAAAGTCTTAGGTCTGAATCCAGACCTCTTGCATTAGACACTCCAGGCTTGGACCACCATCTCCACTTTAACAAACCTTTCAAGTGATTTTCTTGAACATTCTTTTTTTAAACTAAAAGCATACATTCCAAAACTCGTAGATGTTTTGCCATTTTGAAACATATTGCTCCCCTCACATACCCATAGCTAAGACAAAACCTAACAACAACAAAAACCCACAGCCATACAATAATACATATTTTTCACCGAACAGTTGTTATAAAAACCAAATACACCATCCCAGTACATTAAAATGAATGGCTCATAGGCAGACAGGTTACAGAGGATAACTAGCACATAGGGCAATGATTACTTAGGACTTTTAAGATTACCTTACATAAAGTAATCCATACAGTTGACGGCAGTTTTATCTGTCGAATGTTAAAAAACCTCAAATCTAAAATGTTTTTGCCATGAATCTCCGTTCTTTAAAAAGAATTTCACTGGTAAGTTTTTGTTTGGTCCTTTCCTAAAACTGCAGGTGGCTGGCAATTGCTTTCAAGTAACTTACATTAGGGTTGTTGGAGTGAGATCTTTGGGGGAACACAGATTAGACCAAACACTACAACAACAAACACGCAGCCTGTGTACAAAGGGTGAAGAGGGAGGGTACCACCATGTGGTACAGTTAGCCACTTCCTTTCTAGGGTGAGCAGAGACAGTGAATCAATTATCTTATTGATATCATCACAAAATATGGAAAAGAACTGATTAACCAAAATTGGCAAAAAAATTTAGGTGAATAACCTTTTCTTAAGCAATAAAAACCACACTTACCACATTTATTACATACAAGGAATTATGCTAAGCACTATGAGAATACAAGTTTTAACAGAATCTGACCGTAAGCTATGTATTGTCCAACAGGAAGAAGGGATTAATAAGCATGAACGTCCACCTTCATTTGGTACTAAGTTGGACAGCTGATGTCTCCGACCATTCACTCTGACACTCGTTTTATTTTACTGTGAAGGTACATCCTCAGTGATGCAAGGGCATGTTTTGGTTTGTGATTATCTTTCAAATTTTGTTTTAGAGCAATTTTTATGAAACCATAGATAAGTCAAATATTTGGGTTATTTTTTGAATATGCCTTCCATTAAGGAACCAACATAGCACAGACGGCTTAAAACACCAACGAAGCATCTGGTAGGATGTGGCTAGTGAACGCACAGTACATCCATGGTTGGACAAGTTCTGCTCTGAAGATTTCAGTCTTGAAGATGAGCCATTCAGGCAACCTGAGACCAAGGCGAATGATGAGCTGAAAGCTCTAGTGGAAGTGAATCCATCTCAACCTACATGTGAATTAGCAGCAAGGTTTGACATTCTTCTTTTTTTTTAGCAGGCCCTGGCCAGGTTCGAACCTGCCACCGGTGCTCTAACCATTTAGCTACAGGCGCCCAGCCTAAGGTTTGACATTCTTATTTCAACAACATTGGACCAAATCCTTGAGGTAAAGAAGCTGGACAGATGGTTCAGTATGAATTAAATGAGCGTCAGAAGAGAATCATGTCTCAAAGCTTGTCCTTCTCTGCTGTCATGACATAAAGGTAAACCATTTCTACATTGTATTGTTATGTATGATGAAAAATGGATTCTTTTTCACAATTGCAAATGTTCAGTAAGATGGATGGATAAAAATGAAGTGCTGAAACATGGTCCAAAACCAAATATTTATCAAAAAAGCTAATGGGGTCTGTTTGATGGTACAGTACTGGTATTATCAATTATAGTTTCATGAAACCTGGTCCACCAATTACAATGGATGTCTACTGCAACAAGCTGGATGAAATGATGAGGATACTTGGAATTAAGCAGCAGAGACTGGTCAATAGAGACTAGTCAATCCTGCTACAAAACAATGCTCAACCACATCCCACAAATAATGCTGCTCAAACTATAAGACCTGGACTTTGAAATCCTGTCATCCACTGTATTTATGAGACTTTGCATCAACTGACTACCACTTCCTCCAGGCTTTGGACCACTTCTAATAAGGAAAAATACTCAATTCTCAGCAAGCTGTGGAAAAAGCCTTTCACAACTTCATCTTCACTTGCTCTCCAGGCTCCTCCACTGCTAGCATAAACACGCTACATTGTTAAGATGGCACAAGTGTGTCAACAGTGTAGGCCTGTACTTTAATTAATCGTACTGCCTTTTTTTTTTTTTTCTTCAAACAGAGTCTCACTTTGTCACCCTTGGTAGAGTGCCATGGTATCACAGCTCACAGCAACCTCAAACTCTTGGGCTAAGGCAATTCTCTTGCCTCAGCCTCCTGAGAAGCTGGGACTACAGGCACCCACCACAACACCTGGCTATTTTTAGAGATGAGATCTCGTTGTGGTTCAGGCTGGTCTCGAACTTGTGAGCTCAGGCAATCCACCCGCCACCGCAGCCTTCGAGAGGGCTAGGACTACAGGTGTGAGCCACCATGCCCAGCCTAATCATATTGCTTCTTGCTTGAGCTTTAACAAGTTATACTTCTGACTCAAAAATTGGATATTTCAGGGCAGCGCCTGTGGCTCAAAGGAGTAGGGCGCCGGCCCAGTATACTAGAAGTGGCGGGTTCAAACCCAGCCCTGGCCAAAAACTGCAAAAACAACAACAAAAGAATTGGATATTTCATGTTTAATGACCTAATAGAAAGTAACAAGTCATAAGAGAAGTACAACACACTGCACTGAGAGACCAATGGAAGGAAGAGACCACATGAAAGGACAGTCTGAGACGGTTAGGCTGGATTCAGAGGGATGGGATGAACCGAGCTGTTTGGGATTAAGCATTGTAGCGGGAGGAAATAATACCAAGAATGATTAGTAAATAATTTATCATTTGAAGTATAACTGTACATGAACTCAACCAATGTAAATTAAGCCCCTTAAGTTTTGTCTCCCCCAAACAAAACCAACAATAAAAAAAATCATTTCATTCCCCTCTTCTCTCTTCCTCCCTTCCTTCTCCCTAGCCCCCTCCCTTATGAAAAAAAATCATTTCATCAAGATGGTATTAGAGATTTAAAAAAAGTCATAATTTTAAGAAAATTTCAAAATATAAGTCAATTAAATAAACCAAATAGTACTTCTTAAAGGAGCTTGTTAGATAAATATATTTTTAGTTAATTATACTGCTAAACAGGTATTTTACAAATAAAATTTGTACGATGACATCTTTGTACAGCTAGAGATTTGGAATATTAAGGGAAATTGAAACATTCGGTTATCACTAAACTCCATCCCACTATTTCATTTTGGAGGAGGAATGGGAGTTTAATAGAAAAGAATGTTAACACAATCAGAAAACTGAAAACAAAGAAGTAGAGAATGAAAGTAGTTACAAATTAACTTAAAAGTATGTGTTTATAAAGAAATTAAAAAGGAGAACAAAGCTTCTTGTATCACTTACCAACATAAAAGGAACAGTTGGAATGCAATAAACTTTCAGTCCATAAGCAACAAAGTTCACTTTCAGTCAGAGCTTCAACTCCATAACAAGCTTGATACTCTACTTTTGGTAGTACATAAACTGGAACTTGCTGCAATGCAAGATGATACTTTTTCAAAGCTCCATTGATTTACTATTAATAGCAAATACACTTGGCTATACAGTTTTGCCGCTTTTCAAAATGCTTTCTGGTAATCTTATTTCCTGCTTTCACTTAGGATAGGACTCAAGACAGAATGAGGGTCCCATTTGAGCCTGATGGAACGCTTCATAGGTACAGGTGAGAGGTGAGTGGGTAAAATTAAAAGATCCCTCCTTGGCACTCCTGTTCCCAACTACATTCGATACACTTCCCCACATATGCAACATTTTATTTCTGTGGGATAATGTGACTAACAGTAGGATCCTTAGAAAAGAGCCTACGGTACATAATTGCCCAAATGTTCAAAGCTAGATGCTGGGAAGCCATGACTGTAATATATACTAAAAATTCTCAACAGAAAAGAAAAGGTAAAATTTTTTTGCTCCTTTAAAGAATTGATAATACTATCTCAGGCACAAACACTCTGAGCAGCTTGTTTTCATTTCATAAATGAATGAGCATTAACACCTAATACTCATACCTGAAGAAGTCATTATCATCAACATAAAGGTTTTATTTCAGACACAAAGTGACAGATTATCCATTCAGAGTTTACTGGTCAGGACACCACATCAATTATGTAAAATGACTGTACCCATTATTGGTCTAGGAGAATATGCAGAGAAATACATGTCTGTGAAATAGGATGGTAGCCATGCTCACCGTGTTCATGCTACCTCATATCTGGCAAAGAAAAGTCTACTCTTAAAAAGTCTTTCTATTTCCAGCTGCAGAAATACTTTAAGGTACTTACTCAAAGTGATATGGCTAGTTAGTACTTCTAGGTGTCACTATTTACAGATTTGAAAGTATTTCATTAACATTTCTGAATTTTGGATTTCTACAAAGTGGCAAACTTAGTGGGCTTGGTACAATGGTGCTGGTAAGAGTGAGTCAAATCCAGTAAAATTTCTGTTATCAAGAATGAGTACATTTTATATGATCACCTTTGGATTCAGTAAAACTTTAAAAGGGGCTTCCTAAATGTCAATGTGTACATGAATAACTGGGTGATTTTGTTAAAATGTAGAATTCGGGGTGGAACCTAAGGTTTTGCATTGTTAATAAGTTTTTGCTCCAAGGACCATACTTTCCAACAGTAAGGCCCCTAACTTGTCTTCTCAATACAAAAAAACAAAAATTAAATTGTGATTAGGATATTTTGATTGTTAAAAGCATTTCACTACATAATAATTCTTCAGCAAATGGTAACCTGTATATGATTTAGGCTCTTATAACCTTAGAGCAAAAAAGGAGCTAAAGAAATGAGGCTCAGAAAGTTAAACTTCCTCTAGGATACACACCTGGATTATGGCAGAGCTGGGAAAAAAATAATTGGTTAAAAAAAAAATCCCTTCTCTGGGATCAGAAATGGGTAAGAGAGTTAATTAAAAAAATACATATAGTTTCTGAAAAGGAAATACTTTGGGAGATTCTCTTTGATAATACTTCCATATCTCGTTTTAATTTCTATATGTATTCTACTGCCACCTCCAGGAAGCCAGGGGGAAAAAGGCCTGAATATTTTCTTTCCTTAGTATTCCCAAATTGAAAGTTTTAAGTACAAAGTTTTCATACTATAAAAATGAAATTTCCTATTTCCTTTTCCCTTTGACAAGTGATTCCTATTTTCCCTAGTGAGTGCTTTTCTTAGTTTTGTCTTCCAATTTTTCACATAAACCTTTTAAACTTTTACATATGTTCCTAAATAAGTATTTCATAGCTAGTATCCTCTCATCACTCTGTTTAGGTATCTTCTATTCCTCCTAACATTTGCCACTTCAGGATCCCTTTTTTTTTTTTCAATTATTTTTTATTAAATCATAACTTTGTACATTGATGCATTTATGGGGTTCAAGGTCCTCCTTCGATAAACAATGAGAAATGTTTACATTGAACTAAGTAACACCTCCATCACAACAAGATCCCTTTTTATAACCCTAGAATGCCAATATAAATTTTAAAAAACTGGATTTAAATTCTTTGAACATTTTAGAATACAGCCCTTAAGATATTTTGTTAATGGAAACACATGATAACAATATCAAATCGTCTACAGTTACTTGGTTTGGAGTTCATAATTATATGTAGAACTCAGTAAATCCCAGCTTTATTTAGTGGCCCGAATTTGCCTGTTCGTTTCATTCCATTATTTGAGACTGCTGCTATTTTTAAGTTCTCCTTTACAGAGCAGCTTTTATTAAGCAAAGTTTTCATAAGGAAGGGTACATGCTCTTTGAAACTAAGATCTCAACTATGATAACACAGAATTGACGAACCAAGGAAAAACAAAGGAGAGTTGAGGTTGTTGGACATCAGAGGTTGAAGAAACTTGTTAGGATTCTGAAGCTCTATCTGAACAAGATTGTTTTTAGGTAGGAAATATTAATGAAGATACCTTCAGACCTAATTAGTTTAAATAGTACCACATTAAAATTTTTCAAACTAGTGCCTAAACTTCCTTAAAGATGTTACTAAATATTCCTAAACGATATCCTCTTTACCTCTCCATTTTTCTCATTTTTCAATACCGATTTATTGAGTTTCTATGGTACAAAACATAGGGGTGAAACAGAGATGAATAGGACATTGATTCCAAAGGGCACACTGTCTACTAAGGGATTTAAGCCATGAATGCTAAACTATTATGTATAGGTACAATAAGATAAATGCTCACAGAAAAATTTCAAATTTTACTCTGAATATGATGCAATCAGAAATATAAGACTTCTATGTGGATATTCTTTGGAGTTCAATTGCTTTGATATATTTTAATGAAGAATGAATTCTCTTCTATAAGGTTATGTCTTAACATTGACAAATTTCACTTTAGTAAAGTGAATGGCAATGTCCTTATCTATTTGTCTTATTGAAGAATTAAATCAGGGCTCGGCGACCATTGCTCAGTGGTTAGGGCACTGGCCACATACACTGGGGCTGGCTGGTTTGAACCTGGCCCAGGCCTACTAAAAACAACGACAACTACAACAAAAAACCAATAGCCGGGTGTTGAGGTGTGTGCCTGTAATCCCAGCTACTTGGGAGGCTGAGGCAAGATAATCTCGTAAGCCTAAGAGTTTGAGGTTGCTGTGAGCTGTGACGCTACAGCACTCTACCCAGGGTGACATAGTGAGACTCTGTCTAAAAAAAAACAAAAAACAGGCTTGGCGCCTGTGGCTCAACGGGCTAAGGCACCAGCCACGTACACCTGAGCTGGCGGATTCGAATCCAGCCCAGGCCCACCAAACAACAATGGTGGCTGCAATCAAAAAATGGCCGGGCGTTGTGGTGGGTGCCTGTACTCCCAGCTACTTGGGAGGTGGAGGCAAGAGACTCGCTTGAGCCCAGAAATTGGAGGTTGCTGTGAGCTGTGATGCCATGGCACTCTATCCAGGGTGACAGCTTGAGGCTCTGTCTCAAAAAAAAAAAACAAAAAACAAGGAATTAAATCAGTATCAAAATTTGCCTACGCTATTTCTTTTCTTTTTTGAGATAAAGTCTCACTATGTCGCCCTCAGTAGAGTGCCAGGGCATCCCAGCTCACAGCAACCTCAAACTCTTGGGCTCAAGTGATTCTCTTGCCTCAGCTTCCCTAGTAGCTAGAACTACACCCAGATATTTTTAGAGACAAGGTCTTGCTCTGGCTCAGACTGGTCTCAATCCTGTGAGCTCAAGCAATCCACCCATCTCGGCCTCCCAAGTGCTGGCATGAGCCACTGCACCTGGCTCCGCCTAGGCTATTCTTAAGAGGCACTGCCTGTCAAAAATTTCTAAGTGGTGGGCAGTGCCTGTGGCTCAATGAGTAGGGCGCCAGACCCATATACCGAGGGTGGCAGGTTTGAACCTGGCCCTGGCCAAAATGCAACAACAATAAAAAATAGGCAGGCATTGTGGCAGGTGTCTACAGTCCTAGCTACTTGGGAAACTAAGGCAAGAGAATCACCTAAGCCCAAGAGCTGGAGGTTGCTTTGAGCTGTGACGCCACAGCACTCTACCGAGGGAGAAAAAGTGAGACTCTGTCTCTAAAAAATAAAAAATAAAATTTCTAAGTGGTACAAGCTGAAAGAAATAACAAAGTGGAATAGGTTCACAGGGTAGAAAGTGAAAGAAATGAGGTTAGCTCCAAAATTCATCAGAGAGAGAGGAAAAGAATTAAACCTCGAAGATACTATTCATAGCACTGACACTATGTATTCCAGATGCTTAAGCTTATGGTTTTTGAATTTATCACAGTTAAATATAAATGAGGCAGGAAAGAAATTAGCAGATAAAGTAAACTCTAAATTCAGAGAATATTAGCATTTATCTAAAGGAGACTAATATCAAACTTATAATATATTGTCATTCCTTGATTTTCTCTTGTAAAAAGCACTACTCTTACATATATTTCAAAACCATTTGGTTTCTAACATTTCAAGCCTGAGTCCATAATAAAAACTAAATTATGAGAATTAGAAATTTAATAACATAGGAATTTAATAATTCATTCACAATCTTCCTTCTAAGATTCATTCATAATCTTTAAACAAATGGTAAAATTATTATTAAGATCAAGTCCATTGGTTCTGGCAGATAAAGTGTGCATCCTAGATCGGATGGGCTAGCCTTAGAGTTTGCCAGGGTAGTCAAATCTTTACACTGCTGTTATTAGCAGTAGGGAAAGGTTCCTACCACTTTCCCCTTTTAATTTTTTTTCAGTTATTCTGTGATATGATATGTAGTAAGAGAGTACTCCAAAGGATCAGTCCCAGAACACTACTATTGAGGATTCATCTGATCCCTATCCCAAAACACAATGACATTCTGAAGTGGTCAGTGATGATTCTTATTGGGCAGTGGGTTACATATTAAAAAACAGAGATACCAAAACTTAAAAAGAAAAAAAAAAGTGTACTATGACAAATGTATAGAACAGAAAAAAATTCCCTTAAAAAATTAAAGGAAAAACATTATAATATTTGTTACACAATCAATTATAATATAGAAGCTTCTCTTTAATTACCAGAATTCAGCATCAATCACAGAAAAATTCAAACTAATCTGAAAAGGAACTTCAAATATCAAACATGAAAAACATGAAAAGAGGATACATGAAAGAATTACTCAAACTGCAATAAATACTTTCTTTCTCGGAGGAAAATCTTCATACCAAAATCAAAAGGAAAAAAACAGGGAGAAAAGGAAGAGATATAGTCATCTAACAATCTCCAAAAGACTAATGTTTGAAAAAGCCTATTTTCCAAAACTTAGACTTCTAAAGTGAGTTATGAAAGACCCAAATTTAGAGAGAAAGGGGCTCATAGGTCATAACGGAAACCCAAATTCACAGAGAAAACAGGAATGTATGTGCCTACCTAGGTCAAACTGATACACAGTTTTTCATAAAGTTTATGCAGGATGAATATCCCTTATCCAAAATGCCTGGGACCTGAAGTGTTTCAGATTTGAGATTTTTTTCAGATTTTGTAATATTTACATATTGGGGATGGGACTCAAGTCTAAACATGAAATTCATTTATGTTTTATATATACCTTACACACACAGCCTGAGGATAATTTTATATAGTATTTTTAATGATTTTATGTGTGAAACAAAGTTTTGACAGGTACTTTTCTGGCAATTGGCTTTAAGAGCGCATCCTGCATTTTTAAAATCTCAACAACTGGATCAAATTTTTTATATACTCGTTTGATAGGTTTTCTTAAAACACAGGATTGTGACTGTCACATGTGGTCAGGTTGAAACTTTCCTCTCACAGTGTCACGTCTGCATTTAAAATGTTTTAGATTTTGGAGCATTTTGGATTTCAGATTTTTGAATTAGGGCTATTCAATCCATACAGTCTATGAAAAAATATTACTGGCATTTTTGACTATGACATATAATTAAGCATTTTCCCTTATTAAAATTGATTTCAGTATTTTAGTGAAAAGACATACCCCAGAAACACTACTATAAGAGTGATCTAAAATTTAAAATTAACTCCATAGCAATGGCATGTTAACTATTTCCTAATTGTCTACTTAAGCTACCACATCTTAACTCTCCAAATAGAAACTTACTCTTCTGATTTTCTTGCGTTTTTTAGAACGTGGTCTTGTCTCTATCCTCTGGACACTGCAACGCACGAGTAACAACAGGTCTTGAAGGCTAAATAACTTATAAACAAAATTTCCTTCCTGGGGAGCTACATATTCCGATGTATCTTCAACATAGTCCTGAAGTTCATAGGGCAAACCTTTAAAAATAAAGTTTCTCATTTTTATTTTAAAATACATTAGCTCTTTACCTACCATAATCCAGAATAAAACAATTCAATTAACTATTTTGAAACTTCTATCAATGTTAACTTTCTATTTCCTCTGCATAATTAACGCTCATACTATTGCCATGTCTGTTTAAATTGCAGTGAGAGCTGAAATCCAAGCTTTAAATTTCTCTTCCTTTTAAGTATTACTTCCACTAACTCTAGGTAAACTATAAATTAATAAAATAGCGTTATCATGTGAGAAGGAAAAAAAAAAGAGTTTTAAAAAAAGTAATCTAGGCAGAGCTGAGGAGCAGATTTATATTTCACAAAATTAAAATGTACAGAACTGCAAACACCAAATATAAGTACATTCTGGAATGAGACTGAAGTTTATAGTTGTTTTTGATTCATTTACTCTTTATCGGTTTGGTTAGCCACATTACCTACAGCTTAGTAGCCACTATACATGCTCGACAAACCTTTAGGTAGATATCTAAGGAGAAATGTTTTAGAAGCTGAAACACTGAACAGTAGGTTGATAAATGAAATATCAGTGACTATGTAAACAAGGCAAAACAGGTCATAACAAAGAGTAAGTGAAGGAATGGGGGGTAACCTAAGGAAATGTAACAGATAAAACAGTACAAGTTCTTTATAAATATTTACTTACGTCCTTTTGGCTTCTGAAATGTGGAAGGCCATGTAGAGGCATCTGAAGGAGCAGAGAGTTGCTCAGAAACAGAGGGGTGTTTAGAATTTTCTAAGTTCATTAAGGGCAATTCAGGTACTTTCCTGGAAATTGGCTTTAAGAGCTCATCCTGCATTTTTAAAATCTCTCCAACTGGATCAAATTTTTTATATACTCGTTTGATAGGTTTTTTTAAAACACATGACTCTTCTGGACTACAAGTAGTGTTAGTCTGGCTCCCTACAGATGCCTGTGCTGAGGAAGAATTTGGGCTAGCTGTTCCAGACCTTAAATTAGAATCCCCAACAGGTGTCTTTCCATTGCTATTATTTTTACACTCTGTATCTATGACTAAACAGTCCTCATCTGTATCACTATTGCAAAGAAGTGTATCTTCAGGTTTAGCTGCTTCTGATGCAACAGTTTTTTCCTTCAAGTTATCTACGTTTTCTACAACATTTAGCCTTTGATCATTGGTATGCTCCACATCTACAGTCATATCATTTTTATTAGAAGTTTCAGTTTCCTTAGAACTTTTTAACTGTAAGGCTTCAGATGTAGTCAAGTCTCTATCTTGCATTAATGACTTGCCAGAATTTGAAACCTTTTCACCACTTGGTTCAAATTCCTGATTATTTTTGTTTCTGCTCTCATCAGGGCGACCATCCATACCAGTGACCAGCTGTTTCTCCTTTTGCAATTGTGCCATCAGCATCTGAGATAAACTTCTAGAATTAGCAGAAACGTCTAGTCCACTTGGTGCCATAGGTACAGCTGCTGCTTTGGGGGCTGTGGGAGTATCAGTCACATTGGGTACCATGGAAGTATTTATTGGACTTGGTGCCTTTGATGGTTTGGTTGTGGTTTCTCCAAAAGTTTCCAGTTCTGTGACATCATCATTGAAATCCAGATCCAAATTTTCCAGAGTCTCAATTTTTCGGCACTCGTTAACTTCAGAGGATGTCTTAAGAAAATACATTGGTAAATAATTATCAAAATTTCAGGCCACCCTTCCCTATCTCTTAACATACTTATCCCTCTCATACATAGTTCATGCTTTTAAAAGTAGAAAGGAAAGTCTAATGGCTCTAAAATGTCCTTGCTTAAGAAGATAACAAACTACCAGCAACTATTTAACCTTGCCTTCCCATCAAAATGTTCTTAAAAACAAACATACTTTCCAAGTTGTAACAGCACAGGAAACAGAATACTTTGTACTTGTGAAGTACCATATCCCAAGAGGAATTTCACTTGTCGGGCCAAACAGGAAGCAACAGGTTTGCCTATTCTGCACATTCTTGCAGGGACACCAAGACCTAGCTGAGAAGGAAGCCCCTCGCTGCCACTGTGAGGAAGCTGCTTTCTAATGCAGACAGAGAAATGTCACCAGCCTCTGGTGCCAGTCAGCGACTTCCTTTCCACATCTACTCAGGGAAAATGACTTTTAGTAACATAAGATGGGGCAGAAATAGACAGGAAGTTTATTGTATTCTGGGATCTGAAGTCATTAAGGTTGTAGTTTTTCACTTACTTTAATAATGAAAGAACTACACACAGCTTTAATTTACTCAGAAATAAATCGTCCCCTCTACAAGCAGACAAACAGGCTCCAGAAGCTCTCTCCTCAATCGAGCGCAGCACTTTAGACAAGTAACATGGAAATTCAGTTATGGGTTACGTATACCCATACAACTAGATTTGAGAGAAAGCTTCTAACAGCAGTCAGGTATTGAGTAAGAAAGATCAACCCATGTAAGTTACTTAATGTCTACAAACCTCAATTTCCTTATCTCTGAAATAGGTGTAATAGGATTTTAGGTGTAATAGGATCTTAGATTTGTTCTAAAGGTTAAATGAGAAATTATATATAGAAAGTCTCTTGGCATAGTGTCTGGAACTCCTCATAAATGGTAGCTCCTACTAAAAATAAACACTACAAAATTTAGTGAAAAAGTAAAATCAAACTGCTTAAATGAGGCATTCCTATACAAAAAGATTAAAAACAAAACAATTAGAGATGCCATCAGGAAACAAAAAGAGGAAGTATAGCAATATTTGTATTAGACAAAGCAGAATTCAGTACAAAAAGTATTAGACAGAAAAAGGAGGCATACTATGTTAATAAGTAACAAAATCTACAGTGACTAGACCATAGTCATGAATGAGATATCCCAAATAACTATATCAAAATATACAGTCAAACTAAAAAATAAAATCAAAATTTCACAGAAACACAATTGTACTTGATCAGTGAAGGAATACATAGGAATAGAGAAAGTATGAATAATATTAATTAAATGATGGAAACTATTGTAAGTATACGAAATATATGTATTGAAAGCATGTATGTAGGCTTGGCGCCTGTGGCTCAACGGGCTAAGGCGCCAGCCACGTACACCTGAGCTGGCGGGTTCGAATCCAGCCCGGGCCTGCCAAATAACGCCGGCTGCAACCAAAAAATGGCCGGGCATTGTGGCGGGCGCCTGTAGTCCCAGCTACTTGGGAGGCGGAGGCAGGAGACTCGCTTGAGCCCAGGAATTGGAGGTTGCTGTGAGCAGGGTGACAGCTTGAGGCTCTGTCTCCAAAAAAAAAAAAAAAAGAAAAGAAAGCATATATGTAAATAAACTGCAAAGATATACCTTTTTCCTCCAAGAATCCAAGGGGTATTTCTAAAAATAAACTATAAATTAATATATCAAGAAAATCTCAATATAGTATGAAGCAAAATCTGCTAAGGTCTACCTCTCTGTTCAGAGGAAATAAAATTGGAAATCATCAGGAAAAATTTAAACAAACAGTAACCCAAGCATTTGGAAATTTGAAGCCATTCCAGATTGTTAGATACATCAAAGTGATAAGCACAAAATACTCAGAAAGCAACAGTTAGAATACCTAGTCATTAAAAATAAGAAATAATATAATTTGAGGCTCAAAATGACATTATCTTCAAGAATTACTTTCACTCCTTTTGCTAGGTGTCTGGAGACACGAGTAATCCAAAAACATTTTACTTGAAGTTCAGGGCCTGAAAGTTCAGACTATCATTACAATCTCTGAAAAAGCAGATTTACTTCCGGTTTATTCTTACTCCTGGGGCCAAGCCCTTGGTGAAAAACTGAACTCAGACTTTTGTTCTCCTAGTCTTGCTATGCTGCCAAAAGCACAGTTCATTTTCTTAGTTGCCTCTTCAGGACAAAAAGAACCCTGAGCGACAGGCTTATCTTCCGGATTCCTGTCTTCAGTGTCTCAGGCCTGTAATTCCTCACTATCTTGTTACTTCTTTGATGCTTTTAAGAAAGATATTTTCCTGCCCCCATCCAGCTGTTTTAGTTGTTGTCAGAAGTATGAAAGTCCAAATTATTTGGTCTACTATTACTGAAAGAAGTCACTGTCAGTTTTTATTCTTCTTAACCTGTTCTTTTCTTAAAAAAATTAATTACTTAATTTATTTATTTATGAGATGAGATCTCACTTTGGTGCCCAGGCTGGAGTGTAGCGGCATAATCATGGTTTACTGCCACTTTTAACTTCTGGGCTCAAATGATGGTTAAGAAAAACATTTTTATGTTTTATTTTTACATTCTGCTTGATTCCTTATTTTATTCAAGTCTTTGTTCATATGTCCTGTCCACAGAAAGTTATTCTAGATCACGAATATCAAGTAGCTCCCTCTCCTCCCCTCTGTCCTATTTCCTTTTAATCTACTCTATTTTTCTCCACACCATTTATCATTACCTACTTTTCTGCTGTTGTTTATTAAATATTTGTGCCTTCCACCATTCATGTAAGCTCTGAGAGAAAAAATTTTGTTTTTATTCACTGCTCTATCTTCAGTGCATGAACAATATCTACTTCATAAAAATCTGTGAAATGAATAAGTCAAGTTTTTGATAAACGACTATCTTTAATAATAATATAAAAAAAATTTTAAAACTTCCATGGCACACTTAAATTATGCTGATCAAAAAAAAAAAAAAAAAAAAAAAGAATAATATGGCTCGGCACCTGTAGTTCAGTGGTTAGTTGGGGTGCCGGCCACATACACCAGGGCTGGTGGGTTTGAACCTGGCCTGGGCCCGCTAAACAATGACAACTACAACAAAAACACAGCTGGGTGCTGTGGCGGGCACCTATAGTCCCAGCTACTTGGGAAGCTGAGGAAAGAAAATCACTTAAGCCCAAGAGTTTGAGGTTGCTGTGAGCTGTGATACCACGCACTCTACCAACGGTGATGTAATAGACTCTGCCTCAAAAAAAAAAAAAAAATTTTTTTCCACAAAATTTTTTTGTGAAAATTGTGCATTGAACTTCTTTTGAAAATAATGTAATTAATGATCTTTAAAAATTTTCACAGCACACCTAAGATGATCTCTGCACACCAGTGAGCTGTGGCATAATTGGCTAAAAATCACTGCTCTAAATGCTTCACATGTATTACCTCGCATAAACCCAGACAACCCTATGAGTTAGTAATCATAATACCTATTTTACAGATGTGCAAACTAGAGTCAGAGAGATTATGTAAGTTGGCCCAGGTCACACAGCTATTAAGTATACAAAAAGGATTAACAATTTGGCCAAATACTTTCTGTACTAATAAAATTAAGCTCATCTGTTCCTGTTCACATTTAAAAACTTTTGATTATGAGACTAAATAAACAAAACCTCTCACCAACCCACTACCATGATCACCACAATCACTGAGTTTTTAGTACACACATACTAAAAATTGTGCTCCTGCGCTCAGTATTTTACAAGTAGTATCAAACTTGTTGTTAACTCTCACAACAACCTTGTAAAGTCGGTAGTACCACCTTTCCTATATGAAGAGGAAACTGGGGTGGAATGAAGGCAGGAGAAAAGGAAAGAGAAAACTGAAGCTTAGGGAGATTAGTTGGATGAGTAAAGTCTAACTAGACTTGAAATTCAATTTTAAGTTTGGATCTAAGGCCTGTATTTTTAATTATTAGGTTTAGAGACTTGCAGTAAAACTTTACGCTTCAAAAGGACTGACAAGTATGTTCATCTAAGGAAAATACATACATTACATACATCCATTTCAGATGTATACTCTTCAGGTTTGTCCATGAATACTGCAGAGACTGGAACAGATGTGTTTTTGGACATCATGAATTTTAATGGAACTTCATGGAAGATTTGATTTCTTTCTCTCATTGTCATTTTCTTTCGGGGAAGTGGTGAATTAATATATATTACTTTAATTGGTTTTGAACCTTAAAACAGAAACAGAAGAAAAGGGGTGATTAGCATCTAATAGTTAAAAACAGGATGTATGACATAAGGCTCACTAAAGACAATGACACCAGTGGTAGCACGTGTCCCAGATATTTGCCACCCTTGGACTAGAAGACTTTACAGTCCCTTAGAGAGCTAAGGGAAAGAGGACCGAATTGGCAGGAGAAACATGTTCTCTTTCTAACAATGTTTAAAAAGGATTTTCTGGTTTTTACTGCTATACTTTTACTGTCATTATTACTTAGTTCTTATAAAAACTTACAAAAAGTGAAATTTTTACCTTTGAGAACACATTTAACTGTAATTTGTAGTTTTGTTTCCTTAGACAGTCTTTTACTTAGTGCATTTTTGTAATTTATATATAATATGAAATCTAGAATACATGAAAAAATATATAAACCACTAAAGTAGGAGGAATAACTTTTTTGTATAGGCAAATAATAATTTCATTGTCAAAAGAGAGACTATCCCACTGCTTAGAACTATACACAGACTGGAATTCTGGATTCCAACAACAGATTAGCAAATATGTACTGGAAACTCACCCCATTGAGGCTGTCTAGTAAAGTACTACATTTCTTTCATTTCAGTGAAAGACGGCAGAACCTCTCCATTTCATGTACTTTTGACTACTCTACAGAATAGCTACTTCTCTACTTTTACCTCTCAACATGACGTCAGGTACTACAGACCTACTAATTCAAAGTGTCAATTTTGTATAGCTTTGTATATGAATAAGTTCTACTGAATGTCAATGTAAAATTTACATCCTCCTTAAAGCAAGACTTAGGTTTCTATTTGATAAGTGACCACATATGTTTAGATGGCTGAAATGTAACTGTTCCAACCTTCTTTTGAGAGCATTACTTGACATAGCAAATCACAAACCTGCAGCAGGTATTAATTGAACACACACTGGAATTTCCCACTGTTCCTTGTAGTCTGGTCCATGATTATTTAATAAGGTAAATAATGATTGACTAGTTAGAGTTATATGAGGGTGATATCTTGAAACAAGCTTCTCTGCATTTGGATCTTTACTAATATCCTGAAAAACAACATAGGACCTGTTACTTGTTTATACTTATCAAAAAATTTTTTTGATGAAGTAATGAAAAGAATGGAGAAAGTCAGAAAGGGCAATTTACAATAATTAGGTTATATGTATTTTGTGAGATATGAAGAATTATTTAGGAAGATCCAAACCACCTTGGCACTTACATATTCCATAACTTCAGCTGTTTGTTCTCGTGTTTCAATGGTAGATACATCATCTTTTGAGAGTTGCAACTTTGCAGGCATTGAGGGAAATACTGTTTTCACATATTTTACACTGCCCTACAGTAAAAAAAAAAAAGAATCATTTATTTAAAAAACTTTCATTTTTTTCCTGAAAAAGTGTCTTTCATAATATAAAATTCTCAATTGAAACTTATCATTCTACTAAATGCAAATGCCAAATTTAGAAGCCAAGATATTTGAGTTTTTGCTTGACATCATCCATGTTTTGTTTTGTGTTTTTTACAAAAAAGGTTTCATAGAATATCCCTTGACACTTTAAATTCCTTTTCTTAAGCTCCACATTCTGGTAGATGCCACTTTAAATTCTATCCTCTCCTTTCATGGAGTACAAATCATAACAGGATATAATAGAAACTCTAAAATAGCTTCCATACGTACTTATTTTTAGTATGTTTGTGAATAAAATCCCTTTTAAAAAAAGGGTTTCTTTCCTATAATCAGGGGAATTAAAGATGGAAAGTTAAGAAAAAATCAAGAAACAAAGTTAACAGTGGCATTTTTTAAAACATTAAGTATTTGCATGACATAAAAAGAAAGGAACATGGATTTATACTACATATCTAAAATGTTATCTTGTTATTTCTCAAAATTTAAACACAAAATAGTGTACACATGAAATACAGATGATGTTTTAGACAAAAAAAGCTTATACTTTTTACTTTTCATATGATAAACCTTACCAATGCAAGAAGAGTTTTTTCTAACTTTAACCCCATCTCTACTCTGAACGGAAAGAATCCCATTAAGCTGGTGACTTCATGAAGAGCATAAAATTCTGGATACTTTTTTACTTGTTCAATGCGAGCTTTTAAAATTTGCTAAAAAATGAAAATTAAGAAACATTCATTTGTACTGTACTTCTTTAATAATGCAAGTAAAATTTAGTTACATGTGACTACATAACTATTTAGTGCAAAAATTAGCCTCATTTCATCAGTCAAGCTTCTAATAATACAATGTACATTTCTTACATATTCTATTTTTATAACAATTTTTTAACTTAATATTGATACTTAATAGTATGAATATTATTTAATATTAATACTAACATTAATATTAAAATTAGCAAACTCATTAAAAATTTAAAATTAAATAGAGAAAATGCATCCTATCATATTCTCTATGCTACTTAAGAATCTGTTGAAGAAGAAAGTCATATGAAAATTCAACACATTTTACTGCAACAAAAACTGGTATATGAATGATTAGAAATAAATAAATTTAATACTCAAAAGGATTCCCAAGCACAACGAATTAAAGAGGTACTTATCTTACAGGTCTTTCTAATGTATAATCTAAGAAATAAGATGTTGTGACTAATTCAAAAGATAGAGTACTTAGTATTTTTTCTCTCTCCAAACTGTTTTCAAAATATTAATGATTTATCAGGAAATGTAATAAGTAAGGAAACAAAATTCATAGCTTTAACCAAGAAGGTATGTGCCGCTTGTGATGATATGTATTATAAATAACTCAGAGATGCACAGCTTTTGCAGGGGGGAGAAGAGGTGTTTGTAATTTTTATTTTTTTGAGACAGAGTTTCATTTTGTCACCCTTGGTAGAGTGATGTTGTGTCACAGGTCACAGCAACCTCAAACTCTTGGGCTCAAGTGATCCCCTTGCCTCAGCCTCCTGAGTAGCTAGGACTATAGGCACCTATCACAACGCCCAGCTATTTTTTAAAGACGATGTCTCGCTCTTGCTAAGGCTGGTCTCAAACTCGTGAGCTCAAGCAATACACCTGCCTCAGACTCCCAGAGTGCTGGGATTACAGTCATGAGCCACTGAGCCTGGCTCTTAGATGTTATAATTAAAATACACATATATTATCTTATAAGATACATATTTTTTGTCTGTCAACAAACCCTATTGCATCATTTAGAATATATTTTAGATTACAAAAACTTTTAGCAATAGGAATATCTTTATCATATGTCTATATCCCCTCTCCTTTAGACATTTGTAAAATGTGTGATTTCACAAATCAATAGCTTTATTTTGTACATCTTTTCATTAGTAGTTTCATAACCTCATATTCCCTGATCTTGATATTTAATTCAGGATATCATATGTGGGTTAATGTGGGGAAGTTGTTTTTAAAAACCTTAGTCAACTTCAAACCACTATCTGCATAGTAGACTTACTCCTTATTTGTAGTTAATTCCTACAGTCGTCATTACAAGAATTTGAACATACAAAGGAAAGCAATATATAAGAACTAGACCACACACAGACCATTCTGGTGAGATATTTATTGACACATCATGCTTGGTAAAACTGTGCTGGATATTACAGTACTTTTAATTGAATTTCACTTAATTCAGTCATTACAGCAAGAGAAAGAGTCAATGGAAAATCTAAGACTTTTATACTGGTACTCTGATAGGCTATTTAATACTCAAAATATCTTGAGAGTTAAATACACTATAAGCACATTCACGTATATAATACAGATCTATCATTACAAAGAAAAGTGAAAATAACCATGCTCCCTAAATATTATTTTGGGCCAGAAGAGAAGTATACTGTCATCAGATGTTTCAAAACTTACATACTTAAAGACACTATCTTGACAATATGATAGAGTAGATACATTGAAGGACCCTCCTATTCAAATAAAACCAGATGCTGGGTAAGATCAAAACTAATAACTTTTATGCAATACTAGGTTTGGTGAAAAGCTAAGAAAATCTCCAAGAACCACACATCAGTTAAGTATACCTCAAACACACAGAGGAGAAACAGGGCAGCAGGCAGTAAGAAAACCCCTGGAAGGTGAGGTGGCTTGAGGAAAAATGCTTCAACCAGTTCTAAGACCTGGTGGAGAGCAGCACATGAGGCTTCTACACTAAAGCTTTGAAACGCAGGATTTGAGCAGATGTTCACCAAAATTCACAGCTGCATTATCTACAACAGCTAAAAGGTGGAAGCTCCTGAAGTGTCCATTGAAAGATGAGAAGATAAACACAATGTGGTATGATGTGCTCTACCCACACAGATGAGTATTGCTCCACCTTAAAAAGGAAGGGAATTCTGACACATGCTACAATATGGATGAACTCTGAGGATCGTAACTCACTAAAATGAGCTAGGCACAAAAAAGACAGATACTGCACGTTTTCACTTACATAGGATAGCTACATAAGCAGTCAAATTCTTAGAGCTAGAAAGTAGAATAGTGGCTGCCAAGAGCTAGGGGGAGGAGGGAACAGGGAGTTATTGTTTAATGGGTATTGAGTTTCAGGTTTTGGAGGTTTTTTACTTTTTAATTCAATTCAATTTTTTATACACCACTACATGAATGAGGCTTGAGTTCAGAATGGGAAGAGATGAAGAGTTTTAGATACGGTCTGTAATGATGGCTGCACAACAGTATAAACGCATTTAATGCCATTGAACTATACACTTAAAGGTTAAGGTAGTAAATTTTAGGTCATATTTATATTATCACAATTTTGTTTTAAAAAAGAGAAAAATGGAAGACAGGCTGAGGTCTACCCCAGGAAAATTTGGGAATCCCAGAAAAAGTTGAGAGAACAAAAGAGAAGGAATCACTGAAAATGGCCGAGCGTTTTCTAGAACTGATGTAGAATAAGAATCCACAGACAAAAGAAACACACTGAACCACAATAATTTTTTTTAAAAGCATATTAAGCACATTATAATGAAACTGTAAAACACCAAAAATAAAGTGCCACCAGAAAGAAAAATTTCCTAAAAGAAACGACAGACAACACACTTTTTAATAACAATTAGAAAATGTAGAATAACTTCCCATATGGAGAAAAAAAAATCTTTCAACTTAGCATTGTGTATGGAATAAAATTATCTTACTAGAACAGAAACAAAATAAAAATACTTCTGGATCAAAACGGAGAATGGTTCACCACCATGAGATCTCTATCAAAGGAATACCTGGAGCACACTGCATTTCAGGAAGAATCAGAGGATCCCAGGACATAGGTTTGAGAAGAAATGATGAGACAAAAATTTGGCAAACCTTTTTTGTAGGTAAATTAAAACAAACATAGTCTATGTAAAATAATTATGAAAGCAGGTTTTAAAAAGAGACAGCTTTACAAGGGGAGACGCATATAAGTCAAGAGAAATGTGATGAAAGTCAAAATACTCTACAGTTTCTGTATTGTTTGGGAGAAGAATTAAGATATTGAATAAAGGAAGTATTCACTATAAAAATTGAAGAGTGACCAGTAAAAGAACACAAAAAGAATGTGTAAGTTCCAAATCAATAGAGAGGGGGGAAAGGGGGGGAAAAAGATAAACTCCCTCAAAAGAAGTAAAAAAGAAGCACAGAAATAAAAGAAACAATTCTATATATACCAATTATAATGAATCTGACTAAACTTTCCAATTAAAAGACAAGAGATTATCAGATTTTATTTTAAAAGGAAACCAATCTAACTAAACACTATTTTGATATCTGTAAAAATACATCTATAGATTTAAAGCAATCCTAATTAAAATCTCACCTAGCAAAGAACAGATAGAAAGCCAAAATAATTTTGAAAAAGAACAAAGTTGTAAGACTTCCATCTCATAATTACAAAACCATAAAACTTACGGTTTTGGCACAAAGACAGACAGATTCCATTTTGTTAATGGAACAAAATAGAGTCAAGATATTGATCCACATGATGGTGACAAGTTAATTCAGTAAGAGAAGAAATAGCCTTTTCAATCAATTGTACTAAGCAGTTTCTCCACACTGGCATCATGGATATTTGAATCAGATATAATTATTTGTGGTGTGGGGCTGTCCTGTACAATGTAGGATATTTAGCAACATCTCTGGCTCTACCACTGGATGTCATAGTACTTCCTACCCAGTTGTGGAAACCAAAAATGTCCTCCAGATATTATCAAATTCCTCTAGGAGGCAAAATCACTCTTAAGTTGAAAACCACTATGCTAGAACAACTCGATTTTGGGGAAAAATAAACTTTGTTCCTTACTTCACATCTTATTTTAAAAAGTGACTTGAAATGAACATAGATCTTACACATAAAAGTTAGAACTGTAGGGTCTTAACGCAAGAACCATTGACATGTCAAGATATCCCTTGTTGTAAGGGATGGCACATGCATTTAGGATATTTAGCAGCCCCCGTGGCCTCCACCCCATGGACATCAGTAGCACTCCATCAGTTGTAACAAATACCAATTGCCGAAGTCCAGACATTGCCAAAGTCCCCTTCAGGGAAAAGGGGAAGATGTCAAACTGAACCCAGGTGAGAACCACTTGGGATAGGCAAATATTTCTATGCTAGACCACATAAAAATATTAATCATAAAAAACTTTGAAAAATTAGACTTCATTAAAATGTATAGTCTCTTCTTTAAGACATACAATTTAAAAATATTTTAAATGTCACATACTGGGATAAAACTATATATATAACATACTTGTATTTAGAATATACGAAGAATTTTTATGACTCAACAAAAATAAAGGCCATTAAAAATCAGCAGAAGGGCAGCGCCTGTGGCTCAAAGGAGTAGGGCACTGGCCCCATATACTGGAGGTGGCAGGTTCAAACCCGGCCCCGGCCAAAAACTGCAAAAAATAAAATCAGCAGAAGATTTTAATAGACATTTCACAAAAGAACATACACACAAAGTGAACGAGCACATAAAAAGATGTAACAACATCACTGGTCATTAGGGAACTGCAAGTTAAAACCATGGCATCACTATACACCTTTTAGGTTGGCTAAAATTAAAAAGATTAACCAAGGTGTAGAACAAGCAGAACTATCATACGTTGCTGATAAAAGTACAAAATGGTACATGCACTATAAAAAGTTTAGCAGTTTCTAATAAAATTAAACTGCTTGCCATACAATCTCGAATTTAAAGAAAAATGAAGATGTGTTTCCAAAATGTCTGTACAAGAATTTTTGTAGTAGCTTCATTTATTTATAATAGCTCCAAACTGGAAATAACACAAATGCTCATCAACAATTGAACAGATAAAGCTATTTTGGTATAACCACACAATAAAATAGAAAGGAATAAAAGGGAATAAATTATGGCTACTTGCAGCAACGTTGACAAATCAAAACAATTCTGAAAGAAAACAGACACAAATGACACACTATATATGATTCTATTTTCATTGAACTCTAGAAAAGGCAAACTTAATCCACGGTAACTGAGAAGATATCAGTGGTTTCCTGGAGCTTTCAGGGAATTTTTAGTGTGATGGACATATTCCACATCATGATTGTGGTTGTGGTTGCACAGTTCTCAAAACTCACTGAAATGCACGTAAAATGGGGAGTTTTTTTTTTTTTTTTTTGAGACAGAGTCTCAAGCTGTCACCCTGGGTAGAGTGCTGTGGCATCACAGCTCACAGCCACCTCAAATTCCTGGGCTCAAGCGAGTCTCCTGCCTCCGCCTCCCAAGTAGCTGGGACTGCAGGCGCCCGCCACAACACCCGGCCATTTTTTGGTTGCAGCCGTCATTGTTGTTTGGCAGGCCCAGGCTGGATTTGAACCCGCCAGCTCAGGTATACGTGGCTGGCGCCTTAGCCCATTGAGCCACAGGCGCCGAGCCAAATGGGGAGTTTTTTTATATGCAAATTATACCTCAATAAAATTGATTAAAGATTAAATGTGGGTTAAAAAAGGGAGATATATAATAGCTATATGCTCAAACAATATAGATCTAGTGCAATCTTTTTTATAAAATGGTAGAAAAGAGCAAATTGGACAAATAAAAATTTTGTTCAATTGTCTTTAGTAATCCTATTGATTGGTAGTATTAATAATGTTCAAGGCTGCTATGAGTATAATGTAGGATAAAGCAAATGAGATACATGAGAATTTTTTTCCGTTACATACAGAAGGTGTCAAAAAGATGCATAAACATTTTAAGCAAGGGAAAAAAACTGTATTAAAATTGTAATACTTAAGTTACATTTGACTTTGACAATTATAAGAGCTGTAAGATACAATATGTAAGATAACAAACATTATTGGTATGCATTGAGTATTATAATTTTAATACAGTTTTTTCCTTTCTTAAAATGTGTACACATTGTTTTGGCACCATCTATGTAATTTCCTAGCTCTATCCACTGAAATATTTTCAGAAACAATGATCAACCTGGGAGCAATGAGCATTCTTATGTCCCAGATTGTCATCTTGAAACATCATTTCCCCCTAAAACAAACAAGGGCTCTAGAAAATGGCTGACTTTGCCCTCAGAATAGGAGAAAATATTTGCGGGTTATGCCTCCGACAAAGGTTTAATAACCAGAATACACAGAGAACTCAAATGTATTAGCAAAAAAAGAACAAGTGATCCTATCTCAGGGTGGGCAGGGGACCTGAAGAGAAACTTCTCTGATGAAGACAGGTGCACAGCCTACAGGCACATGAAAAAATGCTCATCATCCCTAATCATCAGAGAAATGCATATCAAAACTACTTTGAGATATCGCCTAACTCCAGTAAGATTAGCCCACATCGCAAAATCCCAAAGCCAGAGATGTTGGCGTGGATATGGAGAAAAGGGAACACTTCCACATTGCTAGTGGGAATGCAAACTAATACATTTCTTGTGGGTTTTTTTTTTTTTTTTTTTTTGGTTGGGGCCAGGTTTCAACCTGCCACCTCCGGCATATGGGGCTGGTGCCTTACTCCTTTGAGCCACAGGTGCCGCCCCCAAACTAATACATTTCTTTTGGAAAGATATTTGGAGAATACTTAGAGATCTAAAAATAGAATTGTCATTTGATCCTGTAATTCCTCTACTAGGTATATATCCAGAAGACCAAAAATCACATTATAACAAAGATAGCTGTATCAGAATGTTTATTGCAGACCAATTCATAATTGCTAAGTCATGGAAAAAGCCCAAGTGCCCATTGACTCACGAATGGATTAATAAATTGTGGTACATGTATACCATAGAGTATTATGTAGCATTAAAGAAAGAAGGAGACTTTACCTCTTTCATGTTTACATGGATGGAGCTGGAAAATATTCTTCTTAGCAAAGTATCTCAAGAATGGAAGAAAAAAGTATGCAATGTACTCAGCCCTACTATAAAATTAATTTATAACTTTCTTATGAAAGCTATAACCCAACTATAGCACAAGAATATAGGGAAAGGGGCAAGGGAGGGAGGGGAGGGGGGAGGATGAGTGGAGGGAGAAAGTAATTGGTGGGTCCACACCTACAGTGCATCTTAGAAGGGTACAGGTGAAACTCACTAAATGTAGAATATAAATGACTGAACACAATAACTAAGAAAATGCCATGAAAGCTATGTCAACCAGTTTGATGAAAATATTTCTAATTGTACATAAAACCAGAACATTGTACCCCATGATTGCATTAATGTACACAGCTATGATTTAATAAAAAAAAAAAGAAAGAAAGAAAAGAAAAGAAAATGGGTGACTCTAAGATAAGGACAGAGAATGTACAAAAGAAAGATCACAGACTACAAGAGTGATTCAGCAGAACTCAGAAGCAAGTATGGAGAGACTCACTGAACTAAGTCAGTACAGTAGACATCACCTGAGGTTTACAAAGGACTGTAGGGGACTAAAACCCGTATAAGTTTAACTGTATGATTCAATAACTTTTTTTTATTTTTAGAGACAGAGTCTCACTTTGTAATCCTCGGTAGAGTGCCATGGTGTCACAGCTCACAGCAACCTCCAGTTCTTGGGCTTAGGCGATTCTCTTGCCTCACCCTCCTGAGTAACTGGGACTACAGGCACCTACCACAATGCCCGGCTATTTTCTTTTTATTGTTGCAGTTTGGTTGGGGTTGGGTTCAAACCTGCCACCCTCAGTATATGGGGCTGGCGCCCTACTCACTGAGCCACAGGCACTGCCAATATTTTTTAAAAAAGAAAACTTTGATCACGATCAGAGAATAAAAAGGAATCAATTTTTTCCAAAAGTGGTATATAAAGACAGAGAATCTGCCATTTATTTTACTACATGGTGTGTTTCATGAGTAGATGAGAGAAAGCACTTCTTTATTCCGACTAATCATGATGCAATTAGAATATCAGAGCTTTGTAAACCCCAGTGAATGAACCCATGTAGGCATGGAGCATCAATAGCTCAGCTGGCTGGGGAGATCTTAGTCAAAGGATACAAAATTTTAGTTAAGTAGGAGGAAAAATTCAAGAGATTTATTGTATAACATGGTGACTGTAGTTAATAAAAATGTATTATAGTCTTGAAAATTGCTAAGAGACTAGATATTTAAGTGTTCTCATCACAAAAAAAGAGTATGTGAAATAATGCACGTTGATTACTTTGATTTAACTTTCTAACAATGTATACAAATTTTAAAATGTGTTGTACATGATAAATATAATTTTTATTTGTTAATTTAAAAAACAATAAAGTTGTAAGAAGAAAAACTTTGCAACATTTATAACCCATCAGGTTTTATACTTGGAATAACACAAAGAACTCTTACTTATCAATAAGAAAAAGAAACAATCCAGTAGAAAAAGAGTGACACTTGAAGTCATTTTGCCACGAAAAAAAATGAGAAATACGCACATGAAAACATGCTCCATATTGCATGCACATAGCATCATCTCCTTTAGAATGGCTAAAACGAAAATGATTGCAAATATCAATTGTTATCAAACATTTTGAGCACTTACACACTGCTGGTTGGAATATAAACTGGAATAACCACTTTGGAAAGCAGCTTGCATTATTTATTCAAGTTGAAGATATGCATATCCTCTGACCTAACAATTCTATTCCCAGCTATACAGTCTTCGATTTACGATGGTTTGCTTAGTTTTTATAATTTATGATGGTGTAAAATCATTACAATTTTGTCATTATATACAGTATTCAATAAATTACAAGATACTCAAGACTTTATAAAGTAGGATTTGTTTTAGATGATTTTGCCCAACTGTAACCTAATGGTAAATTTTCTGAGTAAATTTAAGATAAACTAGGCTAAGCTATGATGTTCAAAAGGTTAGGTAAATTAAATGCATTTTCATCTTATAATGGACTTTTGGGAATGTAACTCCATTTGTAAATCAAACAGCATCATTTATATCCAACTGCAATGTATATACATGTGCACCAACAGACGTGGATGACCATTTTCATAAGAGGAATGCTTAGAATAGCTCCAAAGTGGAAACAACCCAAACTTGGATCAAAAGAATTATGATTCATATAACAGAATGGACAGAAATGAAAATGAATGAACTATAACTATACACAACTTATGAATCTCACAAACACAATATTGAGTGCAAGAAGGAAGGCACAAAAGTCTTCTGTGCAAATAAAATTCAAAATCAGGCAAAAGAGAGCTAGAAGAATTAAAAAATAAATACAGAAATTATGACCACCCATTTATTAAAGGAGAGAACGGCTCGACATCCATAGCTCAAGCGGCTATGGCACCAGCCACATACACCAGAGCTGGTAGGTTCAAATCCAGCCTGGGCCTGCCAAACAACAATGACAACTACAACCAACAAATAGCCGGGCATTGTGGTGGGCACCTATAGTCCCAGCTACTTGGGAGGCTGAGGCAGGAGAATCGCTTAAGCTCAGGAGTTGGAGGTGCTATGAGCTGTGATGCCACAGCATTCTACCCAGGGTGACGGCTTCAGACTCTGTCTCAAAAATAAAATGAAGGATGGAAGAATTTTATCATATTATCTGGTAAGGATACAACAGGGTGCTTCTGGTTACTAGTAATGTTTTATTCTTGACTTGGATAAGAGTTAAGTATTTACTGGCTCACTGCCTGTAGCTCAGCGACTAGGGTGCCAGCCACATACACTGGAGCTGGCAGATTCGAATCCAGCCCGGGCCTGCCAAACAACAATAACAACTGCAACCAAAAAATAGCCAGGCATTGTGGCAGGCGCCTGTAGTCTCAGCTACTTGGCAGGCTGAGGCAAGAGAAGCTCTTAAGCCTAAGCCCAAGACCTTGAGCTGTGACATCATAGCACTCTAGCCAGGATGACATAGTGAGACTCTGTCTCAAAAAAAAAAAAAAAAAAAATTATGTTTACTATAAAATTATTTGTTAAGCTATATATATCTGTTATTTTGTTCTGAATATTTTTTCCACTGGTATATTACATTTTATAACATAAAATTTTAAAACTAAAACAAATCTAGGAAAGTATCAGGGATTCTTTGGGGCAGGAATGTAAATATAACTTACGGAAAATGCATTGCCATGTCAATATGGATAAAAATCAAGATCTAACCCTAGTCAAAGGATCCAAGTGAGACTTCCAACTTGGGTGTTCCCCTTTGCCAGAAGCTCTGGTGCTTTTTTACTGCTTCTGAATTCCTTTCTGTCTAATAAAATCCTATCTTACCATTGGGAAAAAAAAACAACAAGATCTAATGTTTATCATTAATTACAAATAGTGTACTTTGCTAATAAGTATTTTTATATTCACTCAACAAATATTTACACTGAGCACCTACTGTGTGCCATGCACTATGCTATTCTTTAGGAATACAGCAGGGAACAAAACAGTGCTTACATGTAGGAGGAGTGTGGAGAAAGATAACAAACGAAAATGAAACTAATAAAAACACTGAGGGTGATATTTCCTATAGGTAATCAGAACATCCTTATTGACAGGTGACATCTCAACAGAGAGACCTAAAAGAATCAAGGAACTAACCCATGCAGATATCTGAAGAACAACTTCACAGAAAAATAGGAATAGTAAATGCCAAAGGCCTGAAAGCTACACTACAAGCGGAATGGTCAAGAAACACACAGAGGCCGGAAGGTAGGCGTAATAACTGAGAGGGTGACTTGTAGATGAAGCCAGGAGATGGAGGAAGGGGAGAGATCATGGAGACCACTGTAGGACTTTGTAAAGACTTCCGAACAGAGACCTGAGGCTGTTATAAACCTGAAAGATGAGGAGGTATCTTTATGTTTTAAAAATATCATTCTGTTACTTCAAAGCCACTATTACAATAGCAGCCAGGTCCTTTTCCACATAGAAAAATATGACATTCCATTTGAGTATATTATATTTAGATCCAGAGAAATTAAAAATAGAATTCTTCCTTTTATTTAGAAGAATCACTATTCTGCTTCTTATCTTACAAAATATGTTTAAAACAGTCAAAGACTCTTGGCTGCCTCCCAATGTACAGTGGCTAGTTTTTTTTTTTTAAATTGTCATAAAATACACATAAAACTTACTATCTTAACCCTTCATTAAGTGTACAGCTCAGTGGTGTTAAATATACTTACGTTGTTTATAGTCTCCAATCTTAAAGGCTTAAAAAAATTAGTATTTGTAGATGAACCCCACAATAAAAATATATACTAACAGCTACTATTTAAGTATAATACTTTAAATTTTTCCTAGGTTTACTGAATGATGATAAGATATGAGATAGGGTGATTAATAGGCTTTGCTGACAAATATGAAACTTAGCAGTTGACATTTAGCATTTGGTGACTGGTTACCATGAAGTTAATGAACACAAGTTCATGTTACTCAGTTTCTAAAGGATCGCTCAAAGTTTTAAGGTGCAAACTAACTTTTTAAACATTACTCTCTCACAAGGGAAAATCAGTGGATCAGATCAAACTATCCATGTGAATAAAAGATAATGCTAAAATACAGTAGTTGGATCATTAAAAACCACAAACACAAACAGATACTATAGTACACAACTCTGAGAAGTGTAACCTTGATGAATAAAAGATCCACATATAACTCAGTCTCTGTTATTATCAGTTCCAGATGCTTTTGGCAGCATCGTCACACCTTCTAGAATGCTGCTATTGCTTTATCACTTGGTAGTTTAAGTAAAATATAATTTTTTTTTTTTTTTACCTCTGTGAAGAGACGGGCATCATCAGAAAGCATATTATAATCCTGTGGACATTTCTTTGCAGAATTCTGTAAAAACTTTAGGAACTCAGTAACTTCTTCATTCACGTGTTTTTTCATATCCTGATTTTTAAAAAAGTAGACATGTCTTGGAATAAAAAGTTTCATTAAGAAATAATTACATCTCAATCATTGCTCTAATAATTTGAAATTAAAGAATAATTAAAGTATCAAATCCTAAGTAAAAACTACAAAGAAAATATTAATAGAAATTATTATATAATAATAAATTTCTATGACCAAAAAAACTCCACAGAAATAGAAACACACATGACAAATACTACAATATATACTTAGTGATTAAGAAATTCATTTTAATGGCCGGGCGTTGTGGCAGGTGCCTGTAGTCCCAGTTACTTGGGAGGCGGAGGCAAGAGACTCGCTTGAGCCCAGAAATTGGAGGTTGCTGTGAGCTGTGATGCCACAGCACTGTATCCAGCGTGACAGCTTGAGGCTCTGTCTCAAAAAAAAAAAAAAAAGAAATT
>CAUYRH010012784.1:0-16535 GCA_963574655.1 Perodicticus potto | reverse complement strand
AATAAGGGTTGGTTTTCGGGAGGAAGTAAAATTTCAGGTCAGCCCAGAGGGATGCAAATAAATTAGAAATATTAAAACAGTGGAATGTTTTTAAAGACAGTTAAAAGAATTTCATTTCCTTATGCAATAAAATTTTCCAATTTATTTAAAAAAAAAATCTAAAATTTCTTTGCTTAGCCTCTCATTGGAGAATCTATCCAACACAGCCAAAGGAGTGTTATAATCTCCGACTATTATGGCACTGGAGGAAATCAAGTTGCTCATGTCTGTTAGAGTCTCTCTTATATATTGAGGCACATGCTGGTTGGGTGCATAAATATTAATAATTAAAATCTCATCATATTGAGTATTACCCTTAACAAATATGAAGTGACTATCCTTATCATTCCTTACTTTTGTTGGTTTAAAGGTATCTGCGAGTAAAATTGCAACCCCTGCTTTTTTCTGCTTTCCATTTTCCTGAAATATAGATGACCATTCCTTCACCCTGAGTCTATATTTATCTTTTAAGGTAAGATGATATTCTTGTATGCAGCAGATATCTGGCCTGAGTTTTTGTATCCGGTCATCCAACCCTCTGCCTCTTTAGAGGACAATTTAAGCCATTCACATTAATTGAGAATATTGATAAACCTGGTAGAATTTTGGGGTATTGAGTTTTTAAAAAGTCCAGTGGACATTTTTAATCCTTTGCCACTGTAGAAGTTGGAATTTGATCAAAAGTTTCTGAGTAAGTTTATTTTTGTGGTGGAGGATTGCGCTGGTCATTATGGAGGATAGGTCTGAGAGAATATCCTGGAGAGCTGGTTTAGTTATGGCAAATTTCTCCAACAAGTGAATGTCATACTGGATCCTGGGTTGAAGGTTATTTTGTTTTAGGAGATTAAAAGTCGATGACCACCCTCTTCTAGCTTGAAAGGTTTCAGCAGAAAGTCATTCTAATATTCTTCTCCTTGTAGGTAATGGGTTTCTTACATCTGGCTGCTTTCAGAATTTTCTCCTTCATATTAACTTAAGTGAAGTTATGATGTGTCTGGGGGTTGTCTTATTCCGGCTGAGTAGTGCTGGTGTTCTGAAACTGTCTGCTATCTGAATTTCAGAATCTCCTGGCATGTCTGGAAAGTTTTCCTTCACAATCTCATGAAAAAGGGCCTCTATGCTTTGCGAAGAAACTTCATTGCCTTCAGGAATTCCTGTAAGGTGAATATTAGTTTTCTTTGAATTACCCTAAAGCTCTCTGAGAAAATGATGCATTTTTGCTGTGCATTTCTCTTCCTCTTTGAGTAATTGGGAGCATTCAAAAGCTTTGTCTTTATGTCAGAAATCCTTTCTTCTGCTTGCTCCATTCTGTTAGTGAGGGATTCTACTGTATTTCTCAGATCTTTTTTTTTTTTTTTTTTTTTTTTTATAGGGATGATTAGGGAGGCATGAGAGAACAGCAAGTCTTCCCAATTGCAGCTTAGAGGCTGGGAGAAAAATTTGGTAACCAGCTCTCCAGACACCCCCTGTATAGTTATGGATTGGGGACATAAAAGACCAGGATTAGAGAGAAGTACAGAAAAAGTTGCTCCAGTGTCCAAAAGAAATTTTCTCTCCTGGCGCTCCGCTATAAGGCAAACCTGGGGCTCTTTTTTTTCTTTTTCTTTTCTTTCCTTCCCTCCTTCTCTTCTTCCCTTCTTCCCTTTCACCCTCCCTTCCTTCCTGCCTTCCTGCCTTCCTGCCTGCCTTCCTTCTTTCTTTGACAGGGTCTCCTTCTGTCCCTCATCTGTTGAAAAGATTTCCTTTCTCTACTGAATTCCTTCCCATCTTTGTTGAAATTCAGTGGACAATACACAGGGGCTCAATTTCTGGACTCTATTTTTGTATTGATCTATTTGCTTATCTTGACACCAATATTGTAATATCTATAATTGTAATAAATCTAGAAGTCATGTAGTTCTAGTTCTCTGACTTTGTTCCTCTTTTTCAAAGATGTTTCAGCTATTTCAGATACTATGCATTTCCAAATGAATTTTATAATCCCCTTGTAAATTTCTGTCAAAACAAGCCTTCTGGGATTTTAATTGAGTTTATTTTGATTCTATAGATTAAATTGAAAAAATATCACATCTTAATAATATTGACTCTTCTGATCCATAAGTAGAGCATCTCTTTGCATTTATATAGATCTTCTTAATTTTTCCCAGTAATGATTTTAGTTTTCAGTGTGTAGATCTTGTCAGATTTGTCTCTAAATATTTCTTTTATCATAAGTGGTAACTTTTAAATTTCAACTTTTAGTTGTTTATTGCTAGTATAAAGAAATACAATTTTTTTTGAGGCAGAGTCTCACTTTGTTGCCCTCAGTAGAGTGCTGTGACATCACAGCTCACAGCAACCTTAAACTTTTGGGCTCAAGTGATTTTCTTGTCTCAGCCTTCCACGTAGCTGTGACTACAAGCACCCCCTACAACACCTGGATTTTTTTTCGAGATGAGGTCTTGCTCTGTCTCAGGCTGGTTTCAAATCTGTGAGCTCATGCAATCCACCTTCCTCGGCCTCCCATAATGCTGGGATTACAGGCATTAGCCACCATGCCTGTCTAAAATTGATATCTATATTGATCTTGTATCTTTGATAAATTCATTGATGAATTCTTGCTCTTTTTTTTGTGGATTCTACCAGCTATTCTATGTAAACCATCATGTCACCAGCAAATGAAGTTTTTCTTTTCCTTTACAATTTTCGTGCCTGTTATGTTTTTTTTTTTTTATCTTATTGTATTGATTGGAACTTCCAATTCAATGATGTTGAATAAGAGCTATGAAAGTAGATGATCCTTGTCCTGATATTAAAGGGAATGCATGAGGTCTTTCATTACTAAGTATGATGCTAGCCATTGACATAACATAGCTGCTTCCTGTCAGGTTGGGGAAGTTCTCTTTTGTTCTGGGTTTCTGAGATGTTGGATTTTGTCAAATATTTCCTCTTTATCTGTTGAGATAATCCTGTGGATTTTTCTTTATTAGTCTATTAGAACGGCAAATTACATTGATTGATATTCAACAGTTAAACCAAGGCTGCATTCCTGGAATAAATCCTATGTTGTTATATTGCATTATCCTCTTTATGTATAGTTGGATTTACTTTGCTAAAGAATTTATTAGAAATTTTTGCATTTATGTTTATGAGTGATGTCAGTTTATAATTTTCATTCCTTGTAATGTCTTTGCCTGGTTTTGTTATCAAGTAATTCCAGGTCATAGAATAATTTAGGAAGTATTCCCTTCACTTGAACTTTCTGGAAAAGTTTGTATGAAATTGCTATTACTTCCTCTTTAAATATTTAATAGACTTCTCCCAGTGAAGTCATCTTGGCCTTGATGTTTCTTTGTGGAAAAGTTTTTAACTACAAATTCAACTTTTCCAATAGATATGGTCTATACAAGTTAACTGTTTTTTCCTGAGTAAGCTTTGGTAGTTTGTGTCATTCTTTTTTTTCATGAGACAGAATCTCACTCTGCTGGCCCAGGCTACAGTGCCATGACATCATAGCTCACAGCAACCTCAAACTTTTGGGTTCAAGTGATCCTCCTGCCTCAGCCTTCCGAGTAGCTGGGACTACAGGCAACTACAACATCTGGCTAATCTTTTAATTCTTGGTAGAGATGGCTTCTCACTCTTGCTTAGGCTGGTCTCAAACTCCTGTGCTCCAGCAATCTACCTACCTCAGCCTCACAGAGTGTTAAGATTACAGGTGTGAGCCATTGAGCCCAGCTAGTTCGTGTCTTTTGAGAAATGCATTCATTTCATCTAAGTTTTAAAATTTCTTGGCATGAAGTTCTTCAAAAGATTTTATTATAATCTTTTAAATATCTATAGAATTGATAATGATACACCTTTTCTTATTCCTTATATTGGTAATTTGTGTCTCCTCAGTTTTCTACTCAGTTTAGCTAGAATTTTATCACTTCTATTGAGTCGCTTTCTTTCAATATGGCCAATGTCATATTTGTTTAATATGACAAATGAAACAAGAAACAGAAATTTTATTTTTATTAATCAAAGAAACAAACAAATATCTTTGAACCTGTTTGAGGACCAATCAGCCTAATTGACTACTTGTTCGTGGTCATGCTTTCCCACCCTTTTCCAGCCAACTCCATCTGGTCCCCCACTCCTTGCTCAAAGGCAGATGCCACAATTCAGACAGGTTTCAAACCATGTTTTGAAAACCTTTGCAGATTCAGTGATGACCTTCTGTCAAACCCATTAAACACACTTCTTCCCCAGAATAGTGGTTCTGCGCTCACAAGTCAGTGTCACCTCTCACTCCTACTTGACCAACGCCCCTGTTAGTAATGGGGTATCAGGTGCAGAAAAAACATTTCTCAAAGCTGTGACCAGAGAAAAGCAAGAGTGCCAGGTCCAGTAGTGGATCAATTGAGGAGTCGAAATTGTTCTTTGGTTATAATTTTATAAACTAATATTTTATAAGACTATAAAATAGGTTGTTACTTAGAAAACAGTGGGCAATTCTTAACACTGGGGGCCATGAAGAGATGGAATAACAGGTTACAGAAGCCAAACTTCACTCTGTGGGTGATGAATAGTTGTCATCAAGGTTTTTAATCAAAGGGGTGATGACATTGAATTTATTTTTTTCAGACAGTCCTCTTGTGGACAGTTTGGCAGATGAGCCGAAAGGGGCTGGATTAGAGCATATTGATATGACTAAAGCCTGGATCACGGGAATAGTTGTGGGATATTCATTAAGTATAGAAGAAATGTTAAAACAGGAAGGAGGAAGACTTAAAGGCTCTGTCATAGCTTCTCCTTTGCTGGAAGAACATCACAGAACCACATAAATATATCCTATCAAACCAACACTAGATGTTTCCCCCATTTAACTTCCACTTAACTGGACCCCCAAATCTTCATGGTCATGCCAAGTGTGATGGAGGATGAATTAGAGGAGAAAGAGACCACTCTCACAAATTCTGAAAAAAGCATTTGAGCATGAGAACATATTACTAGGCTCCCTCTCAGGGCATCTAATGGATCTATGCTAGTAAAGAGTCCTAAAAGTAATCTTCATAAGTATGTTGGTGGATCCATTTTGCCTGGGTCCCTACAGCAGTTTCCTAACCAACCTTCTCAATTCTAGCCTTTTTTTGTCTTTGCAATTCATTTTCTACATAGCAACCAGAGTAATCTTAAAAGATAAACTAGATGACATCAACAAAATGGCAAAATAAGAGGTATTAAGCCTGAACCATTCTACACACACGCACACAGAATTAAATATTTGGAAGTCATCCATGGCCTTTAATGGAGTCAAGGAATCTGGGTTAGAGGTTGCAAAACACTAGTGGAGATGAAAATTGAGGAAGGCCGCCTTGAGAAGACAGGCCCACATGTAAGTAGGAGTCCCATTGACCATGGTCCTAGCTGTGGACTGAAGCAGCCCCATACCCCTGTGGAATCACCTCCAGCCTTATTTGTTCACAATTTTTCCGCCAGTCCCATCCACCAAAGGATAAGGAGAAGCCACATCCATTCATGCTCCCCGTAATACACCTACCATCCTGGGACCTGACTATAGTCCCTAAATCAGTCCCCTGACCTGGCTTCAGCTCCACTCTACTATAGTCCAAGGGAGTCTTGTCCACCCAGGGACCTGCTGGGAAACAGAGGTAAGCAACACGCAAAGGCGCCCCAGACTTGCCAACCTGGGATCCAACTGTGATCATCTAAGCAGTCCTATGATCTGGCTCCAACCGCACTTTACTATAATAGTTCAGACTCAGTCCTGACCAGCCAGAGACCAGTCCAGCTACCCAATAGTAGCACACTTAAGGACTACATGAGCCACACCTCACCCTAGTAACAGGCCTGCAAATCACAGACCTGACTGTGAACCTCACAACAACTAAGAGACATGGCTTCAGGGCCCACCTAACCATGATCTCAGAGGCAGTCCATAACTCAAGGGACCTGGCAAGAAAAGATTTTTGCCTACTAAACTCAGTCTATAAAGATATGAAGAAAGGTCTGCTCCTTCAAATGCACAGATGCCAGTGTAAGTCTTCACAGATTATGAAGAGTCAGACAGATGTGACACTAGCAAAGTAAACTAATAAAGCTCCATTAACAAAACTTGAAGAAACAACATAAAATGTTTCATGGGAGTAGAAGTGAAGTTTTTTGCATGTAATTGAAGCTAAGTTGTGGACTTTTATAAGGCATTTTATGTAAGCCAGGTAACCACAGAAATATCTATAGTTGATACACAAAAGATCAAGAGAAAAGAATCAAAGAACACCAGTACCAAAAAATGATCAAATCACCAAGGAAGACAGCAAGGGAGAAAACAACAAAAGAATTACAAACAGGCACAAAATAGCAATAGTAAGATCTTTCCTGTCAGTATTTACTTTAAAAATAAAATGACTAATTTCTCCATTCAAAGATGTGAGGTGCTCGAATAGATAAGAGAATAAGGTCCATCTACATAATACTTACAAGAGATTCACTTTAGATTAAGAACATACATGGACATAGGCTAAAAGTGAAGGGTTGGAAAAAGATCTTCCGTGCAATTGGTAATATACTAGGTAAAGTAGACCTGAAGCCTAAAACTGCCATAAGAGACCAAAAATCTCATTATGTATAATGATAAAGTCATCAATTCATCAAGAGAATTAAACAGTCCTAAGTACATATGCACCCAACATTGAACCATCTAAATATATGAAGCAAATATGAACAGAAATGAATGGATAAATAGATGGAAATACAAAAACAGTGGGAGAATTCTGTACCTTCAACAATGTACAGAAAATCAACAAGAAAACAGCAGACTTAAATAATGCTGTAGACCAAATGAATGAAACAAATTTATACAGAAAATGTCATCCAACAGCAGCAGAATATACATTCTGTTCAATTGCACACAGAACATTCTTCAGTATTGATTATATGTTAGCCCACAAAACAAGTCTTAACAAAAATCATATCAAGTATCTTTTCCAACCATAATAGTATGGACCTAGAAATCAATAACAAGAGGAAAACTAAAAAATTCACACATGACATGGCCAGCATCACCCTCACACCAATACAAAGCCAGACAAGGGAAATAAAATACAATTTCTCTGATGGACATAGATGAAAAATCCTCAACCAAATACTAACAAACTAAATTCTTTAGTATGTTCAGGGATCATACACCATGATCAAGTGGGATTTATCCCTGGATCCCTGGGACACAAGGATTATTCAACATACATAATCAGTAAATGTGATACACCACATTAACAGAATGAAAAACAAAGATCTCATGACCATCTCAATAGACATACAAAAAGCATTTGACAAAATCCAGTATCATTTCATGATAAAAACTCTCAACAGATTAGGTGTAGAAGGAAAGTACTTCATTGTAATGGAGCCCATACACGAGAAGATGACACAGACCAACATACTCAACAGCGAAGTCTAAAGCTTTTCCTCTAAAACCAGAAAATAGACAAGGGATGCACACTTTTGCCATTTCCATTCAACACAGTACTGGAAATCATAGCTGGGGAATTTAGGCAAAACAAAAGTAAAAAGCATCCAAATCAGAAGGAAGTAAAATGTCCCTGCAGATGACAGTGTTCTATACACAGAAAACCTTAAAGACACCAACCAAAAAAACCGTTAGAACTAATAAATGAATTCAGTAAAGTTTCAAGTCATAGAATCAACATACAAAAATGGTTTGCATTTCTATACACTAACAAGGAACCACCTGAAAAAGAAATAAAACAATCTCATATCTAATACCACCCAAAATAATACTTAGGAAGAAATGTAATCAAGAAAATTAAAGATCTATACAATAAAAACTAAAAAATCTTCATAGAAGAAAATGAAAAAAGATATCCATGTTCATAGATTAGAGAAATTACTTTGTTAAAATATACAAATTACCCAGGGAAATCTATAGATTCAGTGTGATCTCTATCAAAATTCCAATGGAATTTTTCACACACACACACACACACACACACACAAACACGCATAAAAGAATCCTAAAATTTATCTGCAACTACAGAAGAACACAAATAGCTAATGCAATCTTGAACAAGAAGAGCAAGTCATTGCCTATTCTGATTTTAAATGTGTTACAAAACTATAGTAATCAAAATAGTACAGCTCTGGCATAAAAATAGACATATAGACTAATGGGAAAAAGTGGAGACCTTGAAATAAATTCTTATGTTCAACTGATCTTTGATAAGGTGCCAAGAACACACAATGGAAAAAGAATAGTTTCTGATAAATGGTGTTAGAAAATCAGATGCCCAGATGCAGGAAGATGAAATTGAACCCTTATCTCAGACCATATACTAAAGCCAACTCAAAATGTATTAAAGACTTAAATGTAAGACCCCAAACCATAAAACTTCTAGAGAAAGACATATGGAAATAGCTTCTTGACATGATCTAGGCAATGGTTTTTTGGATATGACTCCAAAAGCACAAACAACAAAACAAAACTGGACAAGTGGGACTGTATCAACCTAAACAGCATCTTCACAACAAAGGAAAAAAATCAATAGAGTGAAGTGACCAATTACAGAAGGGGAGAAAATATTTGTAGAACATACATTTAATAAAGGGCTAGTATCCAAAAAATCTATAAGGAATTCAAACAATTTAATAGCGAAGAAAAGCAAAAAATGAATAAAACAAATAGCCTGATTTAAAAATAAGCAAGGGATCCAGATAGAATTTTTCAAAAGAAGACATACAAGTGGACAAGAAGTGGATGCAAAAATGCTCAGTGTCACTAATTGTCGGGGAGTCACAAATCATACCACAATAAAGTGTCACCTCAGCCTGTTACAATGGCTACAGAAAAACAAAAGATAAGTATCAGTGAGGAGACGGGAAAAAGGGAATCGTTGCACACTGTTGGTGGGAATACAAATTGGCACAGCCATTATGGAAAACAGTGTAGAGGTTCCTTAAAAAATTAAAAATAGAACTACTATATGATTTAGCGATCTCATTTCTAGGTATATACACAAAGGAAATGGCACGAGTGTTTTGGAGAGATGCCTACACTTCCACGTTCATTGCAGCGTTAGTCACAAAAGCCAAGATAAGGAAACAACCTAAGTGCCCACTGATGGATAAGTGGATAAAAATGTGAAATGCACACTCACAGTGAAAGTGAGAGCAAGAGGGACAGAAAGGGAGAGAGGAACATTAGCCTTAAAAAGAAAGGAAGTCCCATCACTGGTGACAATGTCCTAGAGGAAACTATGCTAAATGACGAAATCAGCCAGACACAGGAAGATAATACAGCATGATATCACCTATATTTGGAATCTAAAATAGTAAAACTCGGGCCGGTCATGGTGGCTCACACCTGTAATCCTAAAAGTCTGGGAGGCTGAGGCGGGAGGATCATTTGAGCTCAGGAGTTTGAGACCAGCCTGAGCAAGAGAGAGACTCTGTCTCTACAAAAAACAGAAAAATTAGCTGGGGGCGTGGTGATACATGCCTGTAGTCCCAGCTACTTGGGAGGCTGAGGCAGGAGGATCACTGGAACCCAGGAGTTTGAGGTTGCTGTAAGCTAAGCTGACACCAGGGCACTCCAGCCCAGGGAACTGTATGAAACTCTGTCTCAAAATAATAGTGATTTTTAAAAAGTCAGACTCACAGCAGAGACTAGAATGGTAGTTGCCAGAGTAGGAGCTGGGGTAAGTAGATAGATACTAGTCAAAGGAGACAAAGTTTCAGTTATACAAGATGAATAGGTTCTGGAGATATAACGTACAACATGGTGATAATAGTTAATAATACCGTATAGAATGTGTAAAATTTACTGATAGCAGATAACTCTGTGAGGCAATGAAAACGTGCATTCGCTTGATTATGTCAATCATTTCAAAACATGTCCTTCTGTGAAGTATCTGCTATGGGCCATATTATAATATCTCCCTTCCTTGCCTACTTAGGAGAGTTGTTCTGAGGATCCAATGAGATTATTTAGGAGAAAGCATTGTATAAAACAAAAACACGTACGGTTAGTTATTGTTTTATTTTCCTGCATTTCTCTCTCCCTCTCTGAAACAGAAAAATCCTCTGCCCTGCAAGGCCTGACCAAGAGGTCTTCCTCCTACCTCCTCTGCACTCTCGAGACACGCCCGCTGTGAGGCTAAACGGGTCCTGTCACTGCCTGCAAGCCAGGAGTGGGCCAGGGCTGGTGCCTAGCGCAGTGCCCAGCACACAGTAGGTGAACAAAGAGAAGGCTGGCTACTAGGCAGGCATGAAGGCTACAGGTGAGGAAGACGAGGCCTGAGAAAACAGGATGAGGAAGTCGTGCATTCCTTCCCCAGGTGAGGATTTGTCTGAGCTTGGCACTGCTGGCACCTTCCATTGCTGGCCTCCCCCATGTGACAATACACTTAAAACACAGCAACAGCCACAGCAGACATGAATCGGTGCTGCAAACTGTGACTGAGTTTGGGCTTCTCTTCTCCGATAGCTTCTTCCCTGGGATTCCCTGAGAAAGTTGGTGTTGCTTTCATGTTTGGGCCTACCAGTCCCTGCTCCAAGGCCCAGAGCAATGACAGAGGTGATTTGCTGGTCTTCTCAGGACCACTGAGACCTCTGTGCCCCAGGGCCGGCTTTATCTACTGAGAGCTGCAAGACTGCAGGACTGGGTTTGCAGCAGCCCTCCCAAGAAGGGGAGAAGGGTTAGAAAGGAAAAGGGCTACGTTATATGGGTCTCACTGGCCTATTCCCTGAGCCAAGGGTGGAGTAGGGTGGAGAGAAAACAGACACTCCACACTTTGCTGAGCCCAGATGGTGGGTTTGTGAGAACCATTTAATTGTCCACTTAGAGAGGACATCTCTCTTTGGCAAAGGATGCCGTCTAATCAGAAACAGCCCCCAGCCTCTCTTCCCCTCTCTCTCCCTCTATAAATCCAGCACGATAGGTACAAGGAGAGGTTCCAGAACTCTGATCCCTGTCCACACTGCCCACCCTCCAGTGTGGGACATTCAGGAACAACTCAGGGGAATTTTGGGCCAGAGAGTCAAGAGAGAGTTTCCCACGTAAGCCCACCTTAGCCAAGACCTTCCCATAAACTAGCTAGCCCAGCCCTCCCAACATCCAGCCAAAAATCTTTTTTTTCTTTGTGCCAAAAAGCTTCATGCTGGGGATGCTTGAAAAAAAGCAAGAGGGAATAGAGGCATCTTGTGTTTGGGAGATAAACATATTGGGGTGCCAATGAAATACTTTAGGATCTTAGCATTTGATAGAGTGCTTCATAGAGCTGCATGACCTCAGGAAAAAGAAAAAAAACCTGGAGTCCTCTACGAAATGAAGTTAATACCTACTGACAGAATGTTATGTAATAAGATAACTGGGTATTTTTTCGGGGCTCAACAAGGGGTAGTTTTTTTCTTCTCAAGCTGGTAAGATGCTCACGCCCAATATTAAGTTGAACCTTATAGTCCTCCTCTGCCCAAGGCTGTGTTTTTTAATATATAAATTTTCTACCACTTCTTTTACTACCTAGTTCTTGGGGGCAGGGGGTTGACTGTGTCAATTCTGTTAGTCTTATTGTTCCTATGATTTTTATTGTACAGTCTTTAAAATCCATTCTGCATTACCTTCTGGACATAAAACCATAGTGTGTGTATAATGTCTTTGCAAAATATGTCATACGTGCGAGCACCGTGCATACGCCCACACGTACACATAGTGTATCTGTGAAGTTTAACTGGGATGGTTGATTGCAAGGTCAGGTTGGATTTTGTAACACCAGATGAGCTTCTGAAACATGTTGCATGTAAATTGTCACCTTGAATAGAGACTCATATTTGGATACACTTTTTAAAAAACATTCAGCAACCGACAGGTGTTTTCAGAAGCCTCTAGCCCTGTCCCTGGGCCTCAGCTGTTCGTCTCCTGTGGCCGCGGCACTGCCTCGCCCCAGCGTCCCTTGGTTAGAGCCCTCTCTCCTCTCTTGACCTGGCTGCCGGCCAGCACCCGGCGTGGACAGACTATCCAAGGAGGGGAGTAGCGGGGAAGAATACACATCCTCTTCTTTGTCTCTGGCTCAGCCACTTCCTCTCACATTCCTTCTTTCCTAAGGGTTCTCACCCCTCCAAGGGTTAGAATAGGGATGTGAAGCACCCGCCAGAGGCAGTCACCAAATTGAGTCCTCTGTGACCTTCCACACCAGCTTTCCGGAGTCAGAGTGTGGCTGGGGACAGATGGGTCATAGCAGACCTCGAATCACATGAGCTAGGTCCTGTTCTAGCTCCAGCCTCGCAGCTGTGTGCTACTGGGAAGACCGACGACCTGGGGTCCCGGGGAAGCGCGGGAGCGGGACGGCGCCACTAGGTGGCAGCACTCAGAAGGACGCGGCTCCGAAGAGCTTGGCGTCGGGCTGAACCCGGGCCTCGCTTTGCTCACTCAGCTGGTCCACACACGTTCGCGGAGCACCAGCGTTTGGTCTGATCCCTGGCCCTTCCCTCCCCGCCTCTGCCGCGCCCGCAGGAAGGGTGCACACCCTTGTCCTTCCTGTCCTGGCCACCCCACACAGCCTGCAGGACTCAGCTCACGGGTCTCTGCGTGCTTTCCCTGACAAATCCTCCCTCCCCCATTCCGCAGACAACCCTTGTCACCTTTGTCTCCCAGCCCTCCTCAGTCCACACCGCGATGGGGGCCCCGACCACCCCAGAGAGCCGTCAGTCCCCTGTCTGTGTCCGCGGGAGGTCCTGGAGCACCAGACCACGTTTTCTTCATCTCTGCTTCCCCAGGACGGTGGGCACAATGCCTGCTGCTGTGTATTTGTTTTTTCAGATGAATTAATTTCTGAAAAGAGTTTGAGAAGACCAAATTAGCCCTTTTATTTAATGATTTTTGATCTTTTCTTGGTAATTGTTGGTATTAGATGTCATGCCTTTCCTGATTTTGACTGGCGAACATTACTTTGGTGAGGTTTTAAGCATCTCTTAGCAGTGGGACTCTTGCCTCAGGCAAAAACCGATGACAACTTAAATACATGAAATGGATGGAAGTGGAGCTGCTCCAGTTGAAGCTGCGGGGGCGGTGCTGGGCCCTCCTGCCTTCACCCCTTCCTTGGTCAGGGATCACACTTCCTTAGAACCCAAAGGATCTATGAACATAATTTGTAAAATGCTGCCTTGTTCGTTAGCATCAGTTGCTCTTCTATTTATTCTGGTTCCCAAACAAGGTGAGTGACTAGAAAGGACTGAGTTTCTTGAGGCGGAAACTGAGTTCCATCATTAGGCAGCCAGCATACTTCCTGCATCTCTGGGGTTTGATTCATGGAGTTGAGTTGGGTGGGATTAAAACGACAGTTTGAAGCCAAATATTGCTTCAGAAGTTGGAGAGAAGTGTCCTTTCCTGGTTTCCCCCAAGGGAGATGTGGGAAAATGACTAAGGAGAGGGCTGCCCTGACACTCACCTTTATCCCCAAAGACCTCTGTGTAAGTAACTGCATTCTCTGAATCAGAGGGGGCTGTTGGTGGCCAGTGGTCAACAGCTGCATCAGAACCGGATGATTTGATCTATGATGTCACTTCAATTCATCTGAGTACCACAGCAGGTGAGTGTAGATCAGTGTTTTCAACCTTTTTTAAATCTCACTGCGCACTTGAACCTATAATTCAACTTCTGCAGCACACTTAAATTATGTTGATAAAAAAAAAACAGAGTAAAAAAAGAATATGTTCACAGTGCTTTGAACTTCTTTCAAAAATAATTTAATTAATAATCGTTAAAAATTTCCCCAGTGCACCTAAGATCTTCTCACATCACACTGGCTGAAAATGACTGTCTTAGAGCCATACAAATACTGAATGATCAACAAGTCACTGTGACATTGAAGAATCCTAGAGCTAGAAGGTGCCATTGGATTCAGTGAGGCTGGTCAAAGGACGAGTCTTCCCCCAGCACCCCTGCCAGAGAGCTCCGGTCTGAGGGGCAGTGTGGCTGCTCCCAGAGAGGGCTCCCTTCCACCCAGCCCTTATCTTCAACCTCTCCCCCTCTATGCTCTTCCTTTCTTCATATAAATGTGCTCAGGTCTCTAATTGTCCTTTAAAAAAAAATCTCTCCTTCAACCTGACGTCTCTTTGCATCTGTCCTGTCCTTCACCACCAAGGCTCTTGAGAGGGCAGCCTGTGCTCTGTCCCCTCTCCTCCCTCCCCACTCCGAGCCCACTGCAGGCTGGCTCATATCCCCACGAGCTCTTGACTGTATCAAAGCTGCCTCTGTATTGCACAGTCCAGTGCTTAGCTACGGTTGGCTTCTTGTTTGCAACCCTGACCTTTCTTGAGTTTTCATGACAACTCTGTATTAGTTTGCTGCTTCCTGGGCCCTCTCTCTACTCTTTGTCTGCAATTACTGACGTTATCCTTTATGTCATCCTTAGCGTCAGGCCCTTTTGCTTGTCCCTTGTATCCAGCCGAGAGCAAAACCATGTCAACTTTAATCACCCAAACCCGCTGTCTCGTCCCTGTCCTCTTGCTGCTCCCTGGCTTGTGCCTCATCTCTGGTAGATTCCTGCCAAGCCATCACCACTGGTCTCTCTGCTTGGTTATGATACTATGAAATTCACCCCCCTACACACAATGCCATAGATCTGAGATATAAATCAGACCATCCCATTCCTCTGACTCAGACTTCTCTGCAGTGCCGCTGCCTGCACAGTAACACCCATACTCATTAGTATAGCTCTTATATGAACGAGGCTCTCCTCATACAAGGCCCCCCACCATGCGGCCCCCTACCTATCTCTGCAGCCTCCTTCTTCTTCATTCCTTAATTCAGATTCAGTTTTAGAGAAATGTTAAATTGTCTCAAGCTTCTGCTATGATACCTTTCAGACATTCTATTTCTTCAGACTGGAACCTCCTTCTTATTTGGTAACTTCCATGTACTCTTGAGAAGTTAGCTCAGCTCTCACCTCCTCTGGAATTTCCTCTGCCCCTTCCCCATCTGGTTGGTGCCTCTCATGGGTCTTCCATAGCAGCCTGAGCACAGTTGTCTTAACAGTAATGAAATACATTGAAATTCCCTACTTGACAGGCATCCCCATAAACCATACTCTGTGAGCTCAGAGGGTCCTTCAGGACAAGGGCCTTTTCATAAAAATTTCTATTTCCTATGTATATAGGATTCAACTTGGATATTAAGTATCCAGTAACACCTGGAGTAAATTAATATGACCAGTGATACCCCGATTGTTTTTTCTTTATGTGTCTAATTTGTGATTGTAGAATATCATTTTGAAGATCACCAGTATTGTCTGATATGCACAGCATTTCTCTCTCGTGATTATTATAACTTGGGAGATAACTTAGCCATTATCTCTCAAATTTCCTTCTGTTTTTTACAGTCCCACCCTGTTCCTCTTTGAGGGTGAAAATGAAGTTCAGTGTATTCTTAACTTTACTGATACATTTACATGGCCTGGTGACTCACATTTGTAATTCCAGCACTCTGGGAGGCTGAGGCAGGCGCATTGTTTGAGCTCAGACCTCCAGAGTTTGAGACCAGCCTGAGCAAGAGTGAGAACCTGTCTCTACTAAAAATAGAAAAATAAGCTGAGTATTGTGGCAGGTGCCTGTAGTCCCAGCTATTTAAGAGGCTGAGGCAGGAGGATCACTTGAGCCCAGGAGTTTGAGGTTGCTGTGAGCTAGGCTGAAGCCATGGCATCTAGCTCAGACAACAAATTTTGAGACTGTCTCAAAAAACAAATAAAACAAATATTAAAACCCCCCAAACGACTACATTCACATTCTACATAATAAAAATGCCAGGGAAGCAGGTTGAAAATGATCAGCTGCTCTCCTTTTAAAAGAATGAAATATCCAGCAAAGAGTTTGAAGCACATACCTCCCAATTATAGCTAATGTCTTAGCTTCTATATGTCAATCAAGGCCCACCTTCCAGCTAGGCAGTATGGAGACTATCCCCACAGTATCAACCCTGTTTCTCCCTCCCTTTATTATCAATTAAGTGCTCCATCCTTGTGTCAGTCGCCTCCTAACACAAGGCTGCTTTTCAGAGAACTGCCCCAGGCAGTGACGTGTTTGTGTCCACACAACCTGCCCTGTGCTCTACATTTCTCTACATGGAGAACTGGTAACTAACAAAAAAACTCTGGAGGTCAATTGCTGCCTTTCACTAATGAGCCAATGTAGACCCACAGCAATGAAATGATTTGCTTAATATGATGAATACAAACAGCTAACATTTGCTGGGTGCTTTCTATGTGACACGCTTTACACGTAGTACCTCATTTAATCTGCATGACAACCCTATGGGGGAAGTATTTTTTTTTTTTATTTTTTATTTTATTTATTTATTTTTTTTTTTTTTTGAGACAGAGCCTCAAGCTGTCACCTGGATAGAGAGCTGTGCTATCACAGCTCACATCAACCTCCAATTCCTGGGCTCAAGGGAGTCTTTTACCTCTGCCTCCCAAGTAGCTGGGACTACAAGGCGCCCGCCA
>CAUYRH010012781.1:0-18632 GCA_963574655.1 Perodicticus potto | reverse complement strand
AGAGCCTCAAGCTGTCACCCTGGATAGAGTGCTGTGGCATCACAGCTCACAGCAACCTCCAGTTCCTGGGCTCAAGCGAGTCTCTTGCCTCCGCCTCCCAAGTAGCTGGGACTACAGGCACCCACCACAATGCCTGGCCATTTTTTGGTTGCAGCCGTCATTGGTGTTTGGCGGGCCCGGGCTGGATTCGAATCCGCCAGCTCAGGTGTACGTGGCTGGCGCCTTAGCCTGTTGAGCCACAGGCGCCGAGCCCGAACTATTCTTAAGTACCATCCACAAAGATCCTTATATTGCCTCAGCCAAAGATAAAAACACCTTTGACTTCCCCTTGAATTTATGATAAGAAAGCCTGGGGAGATCCTTTAAATTTTGGAGACAATTTAAACAGCCCTTTGTATCACAACATCTAATCATGGAGAATATCGAAGCAGCAGGTCTGTGGTTGTTAAACTTAAGGTACATAATGACACTTAAAATGAAGTGGCCACCCACCAGATTCTGATTCAGTAGGTCTGGAGCAGACGCCCTTTTTTTTCCCCTAACCACCATCCTCTCTGACCCCAGTGACTTGGAGGCAGGTGTCTTGTGGACTGTAAATTGAGAGAAGGGGATTGGTACTTTGTGTGGGTGACAGAAGTCAGGTGACAGATAAAGCCACCGGACAATGAGATGCTGCATTTCTTTCTCTGCCCCTCATTACACTTTGAGCTCCCGGAAGGTGGCACCTCTGCTTTAATCGTTTTTGCATCACTGGCGTCCAACTGAGCTCTGAACACTTAATAAATTACATGCATTCTGAGCAAAGTGGCATGCACCCACACTCAACCCTACATGGCTGTCAGGATCATTTTCCAACGCGACATTTCCGAGGGTCACATGTTACCCTAAAAAGGCTATCCGCAGAATAGGCAGGATGCTCCAGAAGGGCCTTGGAGTAGATTGATGCCTCTCAAACGTCAAAGGCAAATGCATTGTCTCTGGATTTGTTACCAGGCAGATCCTGTGCTTGATCTTAGCCAAAAGGCTTAGATGTGAAGCCATGCAGAGTCTGATTCCCCAGGCCTGGGGAGAGACCAGTATCTCTACAACGTTCCCAGGTGATGATTTCACTCAGAGGCTCCAGTTTGAGTAGCAAGAACCCACGTGCAAATCATCCAAACTATGATCACCAGGACAAACACACAGCAAAAGGGATTCAAGCTCAGGTTCGGGATGAACCTAAAAGCCAGGCAGTTGCGGACCAAGGATAATATTCCCAACTTTTTTTAAAGGACTATGCACTGTGTCATTGCTCTCGGAGGAACCTCTATGTGTATTTGTAAAAGAAAACCCTCCCTGCCCCACAAGACTTAGCAGACACAGCAGAAGCTTTGCTTGCACTCACATGAGGACGTGACCTTTATCTAAAAGACCTCCAGGCTTACCACAGTATCTCTTTAACTTGGCTCTAACAAAGTATTTGGAAAAAAAAAAATTCTCCTGCCCAATGGCTTGGAGTCTCTTCCAGTTCTGCCTACAAAGTGTAAAGGCTATTTATAATAAATGTGTACAAGGATCTTTGTGAGTGAAGGAGGTTTTCAAGCCCTAGGCAGAGCATAGCTCATTTTCTTTATGCAATATTCAGCAGACAAAACCTCCCACTACTTCAAAGACTGCGCAATTCCTTGGTGTTCACTGTACTATAAAGAGATTTGACTCCCCTCAGCCACCACCCCATGTCCCCAGCTGCAGGATCGAGGGGAGAGGATTAGTGAATATAAATCCTTAATTCTCTGTGAATCAGAATCCTAAGAGAATCAGTACAATGCCCAGTGCTCAATTCTTAAAATGCTCAACTCCAGGAGTTCAAGGATGCAGTAAGCTCCGATCATGCCCCTGCACTCCAGCCTGGGCAACACAGTGAGATCCCTTAAAAACAAAATAATATAAAAGGTGTTCAACCATCTCCCTGCTCAGCCCCCAGGCTTGTTGTCTGTTTGGCAACTCCTACGATTATAATTAGAGAAAAATCACGTTTGTGCTTTTGCAGCAGAAACTCAAGCTTACATATTAAACCTATGGTTGGGAAGGTAGGACCGGTGGAGTAAAGCCAAGAGAAGTTCTTTAAAAACATTTTCCCTCCCCACCAGCCCACCGCTGATCTGATTTCTGTCTTTACAGTTTTGCCTTCTCCAGAATGTCATATAAATGGAATCCTAAGGCAGGCAGCTTTCTGAACTTCTGCTTCTTCTACTTAGCATAAACGTTGAGAGTAGTAGTTGGTTCCTTCTTGTTGCTGGGAATTCCATAGTACAGATGTACCACAGTTTGTTTATTCATCTATCAGTTGGCAGATATTCATATTGATTCCAGTTTGGGCAATTATAAATGAAGCCAATAAGAAGAAAACCAACAACACAATTTTTTTTTTTTTTTTTGGTAGAGACAGTGTCTCACTTTAGCCCTCGGTAGAGTGCTATGGCGTCACACAGCTCACAGCAACCTCCAACTCCTGGGCTTAGGCCATTCTCTTGCCTCAGCCTCCCAAATAGCTGGGACAACAGACACCTGCCACAGCGCCTGGCTATTTTTGTTGTTGCAGTTTGGCCAGGGCTGGGTTTGAACCTGTCACCCTCGGTATATGGGGCTGGCGCCCTGCCCACTGAGCCACAGGCGCCGCCCAACACAATTTTTTTAAATGGGAAAACATCACCAAAAAAAGATAAATGGCTTTCATAAGCACATGAAAGATTCCCAATATCATGAGTTATTAAGAAAACGCAGAATAAAACCATAATGAGTTACCATTTCCCCCATTTTGGAATGCTAAGATAACCCCACCACTAACCACAAACCAAGCAAAAGAACCTGATAGCAATATCAAGTCTGGGAGGGGGCTGAGCAGCTATAACGGAGCTCTCTTAGTTTGCCTGTTGGAATGATGACAGTAAAAGATGATACAGCTACAGCAAAAGTGGCTTGGCTGGTTCTTCTAAGGCTAAGCACAAACCGTCACCACACAACCCAGTGAGCCCACTCTTAGGTGATTATTCAAGAGAAGTGAAAACTTACGTTTCACAAAAACCCATATATGAATATCAGCTGCAGCTGTAGTCACAGCTCATGATTAATTTCCCTTTTAAGGTGTACGGGCCACTGCCTTTGAACGGGTTCATCTCAGTTTCCTATGTTCGCAGACCTGGGCACTACTGGCAATCTTTAAAAATTAATTAGGACGTTACAAAATAGAAGACTTTAGTTTCTTGGTGGCTGCAAAACTCCATCTTTAGGAGGTTGCTGTTGAGGTCGAATCCCCAAGGAGAGTCCAACGGGAGCTTTATTATTGCTGCTTCCAGTGTCAAGAAGCATGAAAAGAAGCAAGTTGGTGTTTTGACCCTTAACTGTTCCTAACCTTGCCTCCCTCCTCCTCCTCACGTGTTTTCCCTGTTCCACTCACGTGGCCTCATCCCCCAAAGAGACACCAGCTGCGGAAGGGGCCATGGAAACCAAGGCAGATACAATGTGCCAGCATTTTAATCCTTTAGTGCTGAGTTTAAACAACATCATCATATATATAATTACTACTATCATTTGTTTTATTTTCATGCTCAGCTGGAATTTCCAAATTACAAGGGATCAATGATCAATGCTGGGTCAATTTCGGTACATCATTACACTGCGGTTTTTTTTCCTTTAAGAGACAGGGTCAGGCTGGAGTGCAATGGCACGATCATAGCTCACTACCGTCTAGAAGTCCTGGGCTCAGGCGATCCTCCCGCCTCAGCCTTCTGAGTAGCTGGAATATGGGTGAGCCACTGCACTTTTTTGTTTTTATTGTTGGGGATTAATTGAGGGTACAAGAAACCAGGTTACACTGATTGCATTTGTTAGGTAAAGTCCCTCTTACAATTGTGTTTTGCCCCCAGACACTGCACTATTTTTATAAATAAAACTATACTGGAACACCGCCTTACCCAGTCATTCATATCTCATCTGTGGTTGCTTTCGCCTAACAATGGCAGGACTGGGTGATTAAAATAGAGGCAGACCAGTCCCCCAAAACCAAAATGTTTAATGTCTGGTCTTTTGCAAAAAAAAGTTTGCTGACTCCTGATCTAACACAATGGACTTTGAGCCATCCTGTTAATATGTACTATTAGTGTGCTATTTGTTAGCTTTGTAGAGCTACTACTAACATTTGTGCATTTGATATCTTCAGAGCATTTTTCTTATCATGTCATTATAGCACCCCATTAGCCTTATTAAGTTGGCTATTACCCTGCCATTTTTATAGACAACATAGGTTCAGAGAGAATAAGTGCACTCAATTTTAAGAGGTAAAACCAGAATTTGAGCCCATTTTATTCTCCAGATCTTCTATTCTTGTCACAAATTGATACATTACGCAGTAAGCTGATCACGTAGTAGGCGGTCTAAGATCAACCTGAATTTGTATCTGCCTAAATGCTTCATTGAGCCTATTCAATTAAAGTTCCACACAAAAGTTCACATATCAGGCTCATGTCTTCTGAGATAATGGCCCCATTTACCCTTATTCCTGGTGCTTAGAGGAATAACCTACAAAAAAAGTCTGTGTTAAAACCTGTATTCTTTTCATATATGCTGGTTAATCACATTAGTCAATTATCAGGGGGCTGACCTAGGTTTTTTTTGGGAGACAGAGTCTCGCATTGTTGCCCTGGGATAGAGTGCCGGGGTGTCATAGCTCACAACAACCTCAAACTCTTTGGGGTCAAGCTGATTCTCTTGCCTTAGCCTCCTGAGTAGCTGGGACTACAGGCCACTGCCAAAGCACCCGGCTAGTTTTTCTATTTTTAGTAGAGATGGGGTCTTGGTGTCACTCAGGCTGGTCCAGAATTCCTGAGCAAGCAATCCATCTCCTAGACCTTCTAGAGCAGTGGTCAACCTTCCTAATGCCTCCTAAAGCCGCGACCCTTTAATATAGTTCCTCATGTTGTGGTGACCCTCAACCATAAAATCATTTTCGTTGCTACTTCATAACTGTAATTTTGCTACTGTTAGGAATCATAATGTAAATATCTGATATGCAGGATGTATTCTCATTGTTAAAAAGGGGTCGTGACCCACAGGTTAAGAACTGCTGTCCAAGAGTGCTAGGATTATAGGTGTGAGCCACTTACCAGGCTCCTGATCTAGGTTTTGTGGGACCTAAAGCTCAGACAAGTTGAGGGTAAGGGGTCTTTAAAGAAAATAATACAAAGATATCTTCTTTATTCAAAATTTACAAAAGCCATGTGAATTCACTGCTAGACCTCCTTCTAGGGCTTTTGAAAGGGACCCTAAACTTTAACCTTTATTATCATAATGGCAAATCCTCTTATTATTATTTTTTTCTCTTAAAAGGAACTTATATTTTCCAAATTGAGCTCCTAGGAAAGAGTAGAGCCTTCTGGCTGAGCAGCCTGATTATTTAAATCTACCATCATCGCTTGTCACCTCCTCTCAGCCACAAAGGAAGGCGCTATGCTCATTCTCAGCAAATTCTCTTGTAAGTTGAGGGCAGTGGTTTCTAAACTATTCCACAGACAAGAATGCACATCACTGGAGAACTTGTTAGAAATGCAAGTTCTTAGGCCCCACCCCAGATCTACTGCACTAATCAGAAGCTCTGAGGACGGCCCCGCCACTGAGCTTTGTACAGCGGACTCCACGTGCACTCAAGGTGAACCTCAATGCCACTCTGCTACCCCACAGATTCTACCTCCTCTACTCACGGGGGAAAGTTTTTGAGGAAAAGAGAGGCAACGGTATATTAAAACAAGCTTTCTAATTTCTCTTTAGGGACACAACCATCTGATGACCAATTTTGACAGTAAGCAATTCCAGTTTTAGAATTTTAGAAATCTATGAGACGTGCGATCTGTCAGGATTAACCCAAGGAGAGAAGCGGATTCTCACAGCGCAATCTGCTTGGCTGACTGCTGACTGCACTGATGATAAACTCAACTCATGACTTATTAATTAAGTGTAAAATGTATATTTAAAGACCCCCGATTCAGTCAGAAGACTAAATCAGTAATTCCAAACTATGAATCAGCTTAGAAGTCGAAGGAACTTCCCACAAAGCAGCGAAATGCCTTGTTTTTAAAGAGTTGGGGTTGGACTAAATTGGTCCTTTCAACCACCAAAGAGCCATTTTATTATGTTAGCCACCAAGGATCTCTTAATATCCACTTCTTGTTCATACAAGTTAACCTCAATTAGTCACACCACTTTTCCCTGTTAAAAGGTTTCCTTAGCCACTAATCATAACTTCTGATCTGCATTAACCAAGCAGCGTTGTCTCTCTCACTTTTTCCCACCTGAAGCAAAGATCCTTAACATTTCAGTGGGCCTGTGGCACAATTATGTTGCACAAATGTGTAACTTCCCCTTTAACCTCTTCTCCTCTTTGAAACGCAAATAATAAAACCTGCCTCCTAAGGTGGGGACTAAAATTTAAAAACAAAACAAAACAAAAACAAACTGTAAAAAAACAAAAAACAAAAAACAAAACAAAAGCAGATATAACTAGCAGAGCGCATGGCAAATGGTAGGCACCCAAACACGGCAGCTCATGTTCCAAGAGGAGGGAGGCTGAGTGACACTGTGACCTGAGCTCTGCAGTGCACGCTGGGGGCTGGCTTGTCTGCCCACCCTGACCTAGGTGGCACAGCGGGTCCTCGGCCGACATTGTGTGTAAGGCAAGCCCATATTAGGTTAGAGTCTCTTCCCTGAGGAACTGGGAATTGAGACTGTGTTCTTACACTGGTTGGAAAGGAAACATACATGGTCACTTTCTACCTTATGAACTACGAGGCAGAGAAAAGCACGAAGCCTAGAAGGGAGATGAAAGGCGGGGCGCATCCTGAACCAGCCCCTGCTCTCTTCCCCAGGCTCGGCCACCCTTTCCCTCAGGGCTCCAGGAGACAAGCGAATTGTCTCTGGCCTAAGATGGGTCTAGTTGTTTTCTACGGCTTGTTAAACCAATGATCTTTAACTAACATCCCCCCCTCCACCTGGTAGAACCCCATAAGTTCAAGGTCAGCCTTGACTTAGCAGCACCTGACGCCAAAGGCACACACTGGCAGCTGGGATGGCTGTGCCCTCAGCACGTGCCCAGTGAGCTGCTCCGGCATGTGACAATCCAAGAAGGAGGGGTCATTACAGGTGAAAATTCCCATTCATCCAAAGGCTGGAAAAGTCAAGATTCAGCTTCTGTGCTGGGGTCTGTCACCTGCTAAATCACACACTTTAAATCACGTCAAAAGTGTGTTAAATCACGTCACTTTCTGACCCTGAATTTCCCCCAAAGGAGCTGAGGCAATGATGACAGCAACTGTGACAGCCATAGATGCTCACACAGTGTTTATCAGTCGGGGTACCACCAGGAAAACAAAAATGGCTCTAAATGGTAGCAATCGAAAAAACTTAATGGATTTGGTGACGTGTGTGATGGAATCATTGAAAAGCAAACCGGAGACTCTGCAGGGCTCAGAGATGGGCAACAGCAGGTAGCTCCCACCGTCCCAGGGTGAAGGGCCCAGGGAGGAGGGGGGAGAACCAGGGCGAGGGGTCAGGGCCTCCTACAGGAGTCACCCCGTGGCCAGCCCACACAGAGGGAGTGGCAGTGGGAGCCACCAGGAGACACAGGAGCCGAGAGAGGGGAGCAGTACCCTGGCTTCTCCTTCCTCCAGCACCTATCACGGGCCAGACCCAGTCAAAGCCAGGAAATGGACTGCAGGGGTCAGAGGCCAGCAGGGAAGATGGGGACAGAATACAGGGCCAAAGGACCAGGACACTCACTGTGCACGTGCCAGGCATCGCTCTCAACCCTTGACCTGTCCACTCCTCCGAGGTCAGCAGTGTGACCAGAGGCGGCACAGAGAGGGCTGAGTAATGCACGTGAGGGTCCATGCGGCAGAGGTGGGTTCCAAATCTTAATCCATTTTATTCCTTCCAGTGGTGAGGTTAACAAAAGGCCACGGTGATCAAGTACTACGTGTCTGGTGCTGGATAATGCAAATGCTTCAAACTTTAATACTGGACACTGCACGTATGCCGTTCACACCTAATGAACACCACAAACCGACAACGTACAGAAGTGCTCAGTCGTTCTGAACGGTGCCTACTGCTCTGTGCCCGCGGGAGCTGCTATCAACTTAGGGGTTTCCTGAGTCATAATCAGTTCTTAAAAGGGAATTTTACTGTTTTCTAGAATAATTTTCTTCCCTTCTTCAATACATATTCATCAAGAAATGACTACATTTCAGATTTGATGGTAGGTATCGCGCATGTTCAAGATTTGACAATATTTTTTCAGATCTCACCCTTTGTATATAAAAGTTATTGCCAACCAACCAATGACTCTGGGACCACTGGTCACATACACCTGACAGTGTAAGAGCCTAAGAGAAGTGACTCTGGTTATCACTCATTCAGCGGTCAGGCAGTGTCAGGCCTCCGTGTCCCGCCCCACGTCCACGGCAGACAAGACTAACCTCACGGAACAAGCCTAGCTCTGGTGTCACAGTTCTTCCCAGCTTGGCACTCCATGCTCCAAATGTCATTATTTCAGAGATGGCAAGTAAACCCTACTTGCTATCCCAGCATTAGGATAAGAATGTCCAAAAATAAGGTGCATGTCTCAAGGCACTGCTGCCAGAATTTTAGATGTTAAAAGTAGACAATGAACCTACAAGAAACTGCAAAAACGTCTGAGAAAAAAGAGCTATGATATTTCAAGGTTTACACCCTTTATGTTATTTCCTTACCAATTATGTAATTGCTTATTTTTCTTCACATGCATTTATTACTAAACGCCCAATATTTAATAAATACTAAGATTTACTGGACCTTATGAGCACCAGGTTCTATATGCTACTGCAGAAAGGGAAAAACATGAGGTCGAAGAATGCCCCAGTCACGCCACCAAGCACGTGGGCACCTCCTGGAATAAACCGAGCGTGAATGAGCATGCACGTTACACTTCCGTCAAGTCTGAACGGCAGGGAGCAAAGCTGAATCCAAGTGTCTAGAAACTTACACACCAAATCTTGTTATACATCCTTCTGGGGGAAGACATACTTCTCTGGCAATAAACTGTTCACCCATGAAATGAAATAACCCTCCTAGGGAAGGATGATCCATTATTTAATAAACACTGTATGTTTTTAAAACTTCATGGAGAAAAATAAATGGGAGGAGGGAGCCCGGGAATCTCGGTGGTGTGTGCTGCCCTAGCCGGCTGTGCCCAGCACCGTGGGAGCCAGCGAGGGACAGCCAGAGTGAGGGCCAGTGCGGTGGGACAGACAGCGCCCTCCAGGGGTGCCCAAAGGGGCCATGCCAGGCCCTCTACCATTTTGCCCAGAGTCAGTTGGCCGAAGGGAGGGGCCCCGCATCTGCATGGGAGTGCACCTGACTCCAAAGACCGTTGGAGACACCACGTACCCTGTCCCACCCAGAGCGCAGAGCGCTGGCTAGAGGACAGCCCAGGTCGGGAGGGGCTCCCACCATCCTCACAGGCCCAGGCTGAATACTGACCTCAAAGAGATTAGTTCCTTATCCCTGGAACTCGCGCATGTTACCGTAAGAGGGAGAAAGGTCTCTGCAGATGTGACTGCATTCAGGATTCTGCCTGATTATCTGAGTGGGCCCTAAATCCAGCCCTAAGTGCCCTTACTCAGACAGAGACAGGGGAGATGACACACACACAAGGGGAGAAGGTGTCATGAACACGGAGCCAGAGAACCAAGTGAGGTGGCCACAGGCGAAGAATGCGGTGGCAGCCAGGAGCTGGAGCAGGCTGCAATGGGCTCTTCCCTGGGGCCCCCAGATGGGGTGCAGCCCTGGGAAAGCGACACTGGACTTCCGGCCTCTAGACTGTGAGAAAAAAAATTGTTCTTTTAAGTCTGTGGTAATTTGTTTTTTTAATTTTTTTTTGTAGTATTTGGCCAGGGCTGGGTTTGAACCCACCACCTCTGGCATATGGGGCCGGCACCCTACTCACTGAGCCACAGGTGCCACCCAAGTCTGTGGTAATTTGTTATGGCAGTTCCAGGAAACTACAGGATGTCCCAAAGGTCACCCATAAAGTTGCCATACATAGGGAAGATGGGCAATTGCAGCTAACTGTACCTTTATGTACAAAATATTCATTATAAAATTTTACCAAAATTTTTATACATATTATTTATAAAATATCCTCTATATATTGGCCATATGTCAGTAAAATCAAATGTAAAGAGTGGCCATAAAGTTCATGTGCAATTGCCATACACTGTATTTTAAAGCATCTAATAGAGGCCAAGTGTAGTGGCTCATGCCTGTAATCCTCGCACTCTGGGAGGCCAAGGAGGAAGGATCACTTGAGCTCAGGAGTTTGAGACCAGTCTGAGCAAGAGTGAGAACCCAGTCTCTACTAAAAATAGAAAAAATTAGCCAGGTGTGATGGCACACGCCTGTGGTCCCAGCTGCTCGGGAGGCTGAGGCAGGAGGATCACTGGAGTCCAGGAGTTTGAGGTTGTTGTAAGCTAGGCTGACAACATGGCACTCAAGCCTGGGTGATACTGTCTCAAAAAAAAAAAAAAAAATCTAATAAGGCTAGCATCATGTTGAGTTACACACACAAGAAAGTGTAAGACCAAAGAATTTACGATTTAACTGGGGAGATAACATCTACAATACAAGGTTGCAAAGATCAAGTACCATTAAGATGTACAAGACCACAGAGATGAGAGAGATCACAGCCAAGGATGTGATGGGAATGTTCAGTCCCCTTTCTAAGAGAGGTGTATATTTCACCTCCCACCCCCAGAAGTCAGGCTGGGCCACGTATCTTGCTTTGGCCAATGAAATGTGAGCAAAAGTGGTAACCATCACTTTGAAACGCAAGTTTTAGGAGTCAGTGCAGCCTTTCTTTTGGTCACCCTGGTTGGCAACACTGTAGAAGTGACTGTATCATCGGCTTTGGACACAGAGGACAACTACCACAGGTAGAGGTGCCTGCAAAAATAAACGAAAATAAAAAACAAAAGAGGTGCCTCCAGCCCACCTACAATGGACATTTAGCAGAAAGAAAGTTGTTTTAAGACACTGAGATTTTTGGTTATTAACACAGAATAAGTTAGCCTGAGGTAACTGATACAAACGGTGATGGAAAGGCTAACAAAACAGGTGGGACCGTGATTAAGCTGTACGGACAGGAACATCACAGACTACTTAGATAGGGCTTGATAGTTGCATTACAAAGTGCTTTCAGGGGACTCAGGGATCCATGTGATTAATTGCCTCTTCCACTTAGCACATCCTGAGAGGGCAGGGACCATCAAGTTCTCACTTATGGCGGCACACTCGGTGCCATGTACAGTGGCTGACAGGTGGTGAAGACTTCATCAACGAGTATCTGATAAATCCTCAGAGCGGAAGAAAGTGGGAAAGAAGGAATTCCACAACTTGATCCTCAAGTGAAGAATAAGGAAGACGTGGCATGAATGAAGACAGCCAATTTTACACAGATCACTTTACAATATGCAGGAAAACAGTTAAATTGCAAGTATCAAGCTTAAAAAAGGACAGTGCCATCGCTGTCCCCCTCCTGCCCTGATTAGCACACTTCAGTGTGATCTGCTCTAACAGCACGGATCCGAGGCCTAAGAGGACGGTTATCAATGTTATGATTAAATGTGACCCAAGATTTGAGGATTAAGATTTATACTCGCTTCTCGTTTTTCTTCTAAAAGTAGTACTCTAATTTGTACAGTACAGATATATTTAAATTTTTTTTTTTTTTTGAGACAGGGTCTCACTATGTCGCCCTCCGTAGAGTGCTGTGGCATCACAGCTCACACCAACCTCAAACTCTTGGGTTTCAGTGATTCTCTTGCCTCAGCCTCCCAAGTAGCTGGGACTATAGGCGCCTGTCACAATGACCGGCTATTTTTTTGTTGCAGTTGTCATTGTTGTTTTAGCTGGCCTGGGCTGGGTTCGAACCCTCTAGCCTGGGTGTATGTGGCTGGCGCCATATCCACTGAGCTACAGGCATTGCTCATCTTATATTTTTTAAAAATTTTACCTCTTTTATCTTCAACCCTTGACTAAGTGAATTTTAGGTTGTATCCTTCTTAATATCTTCTGTGGCTTTTCTTATGTCAATAAAAAAGACGAAGCAACTCTTATACTCAAAGCTATAAAGAGATAAATCAGAACATTTCCTTTCATCAAGATGGGGCACAGACAATTATTTTAGGCCGCCAAATTTGTAAGGGAAATATATTAAGACATTTTATTCTATCCATTAGATATAATGCTTTTTAGAAATCACTGCATACCTTTGTAATGGGACTCCTGGTGGTCAGAAACGAATTTGGCAAGCAAGTAAGTTGTAGGGCTGAGGTAGTTTCTGTGACGTTATTATACTCTAACTCAGATAGAAAGCCACAAATGTCATTTGGATGGGTCAATAAATATTAATTGGCTGTAGAGATATATTTTTCACTTTGCTATGTTTTAGCTGCTCAGGGATTTTATAGGGGTAAAAAATAACTCTTCAAAATATTCCTATTTCAGAATGCGTAGTACTTCCCAGTTATTGAACAATAGGGAAGTCAGAGAAAATCTGTATTTCACACACTCTACTGGTTGATGGGGCATTACAACTGAATTCTAGTTCTGAAAATTTATATCCCATTTGCTTCCCCAAAGAATTAAGCAGTTTACAATAAAAGGCACACATTGTATCTGATTCTAAAACTAAAAAAGTAAAATTTAAAACCAAATAGAAGGGAGAGATAGTAATTCTAAAAAAAAATTTAGGCTAAATATGAGTTGGAACCACATTTAACCATTTCTGATCCCCCCAAATAGCAATGTCATATGGTTCTGTCAGATATAATTACTGCAACTAAGAATTTCACTAGCAGCTTCCTAGTAGAAAGGAAAACATGACAAACGATACAATTTTCACTGTTAAGCAAATTCTAACATGCAAATTCTTTGAGAGTTATTTTCTATATACTAAAATCTTAAGACATTTACATTTCAATTTTTCATATGAGTGCAATTTAGCAATATACACATCTTCAAAAATGACATTACCAAAAAGTAGACATTTCCTTTGTTGGGTCATCACTTATATGGACTTATAGTATTGACTGTAATGGAAGTGGTGTAGAATACACCACTTCAGCGTAGTGCCTGTGGCTCAAGCGGCTAAGGCACCAGCCACATACACCTGAGCTGGTGGGTTCGAATCCAGCCCAGGCCCGCCAAACAATGACGGCTGCAATCAAAAAATAGCCGGGCGTTGTGGCAGGTGCCTGTAGTCCCAGCTACTGGGGAGGTGGAGGCAAGAGAATCGCTTGAGCCCAGGAATTGGAGGCTGCTGTGAGCTGTGATGCCACAGCACTCTATCCAGGGTGACAGCTTGAGGCTCTGTCTCAAAAAAAGAAAAAAAAAAATACACCACTTCTACAGTCACCTGGGCACTGTGGCTCACACCTGTAATCCTAGCACTCTGGGAGGCCAAGGTGGGTGGGTGGAGTGTTTGAGCTCAGGAGTTCGAGATCAGCCTAAACAGTGAGACCCTGTCTCTGTTAAAAATAGAACAACGAGCCAAGGTGGTGTGGTGGGTACCTGTAGTCTCCCAGCTACTCAAGAGGCTGAGGCAAGAGGATTGCTTAAACCCAGGAGTTTGAGGGTGCTGTGAGCTATGACACCATGGTACTCCACTCAGGGAGACAGAGAGAAAAAACACAACACTTTTCCGGGAACACTCGACAGTGGGCGTGCTAAGCAAATGAAAGTCTAAAAATATAGCTCTGTTGCAATGTAACTTGGTACGAATTTATCATTCACGATCCCTTCGTCAGCGTTCTTAAGTGGTTTCTAACCTGGCGGGTCCCAGGAAGGCTCACCCTTCGGAAGTTCACTGGAATGAAGCAAATAATATGTTTTATGCTCACAACGTGTTAGGTGCAGGAAAGCTCAGTGCCTTCAACAGCTAAGATGTGTGTTAGGGGCTTGGTTTAAAAGCAGGATATTGCATACAGCATTTCCCCAAATTATTTGACCATGGGATTCTTTTTTTCTTTAACACAATGCTGCACTAGAAAAATGTAAGTTTTCCTTGGGGCTCCCAGTATTTATTACAAAAATGGAATAAAAAATTCAAAAACAAAACTATCCTTTCTAATTTAAGGGAAAATTTGTTTTCTTTCTGTGCGTGAGTTATATGCAACTCACACTACAGTAGAATTAATTTTTACACTGCATGCCACGTGAATTGTACGTGACTCACAACATACTGAGTTTGTTTCTCAGAATTGAGTCTTTTGTCATTCCCTAAGTATTTAGTTTCGTCTGGAGTGGACCTTGGGTGGTCCTGGATAATAAATTCTGAATCATCCCCCTAAGTATGTACAAAAACGACACATCACTGCTTACCATCTTATTGATCTTAAAAAGCTGCCAGGCAAACATTCAAGGCAAAACGCACATGGGGAAGTTATGGTAATCAGAGAACACAGGCCAGCATGTGTGGTATGCTTAGTAGGTGGGCTGGAGCAGGGCAACAAAAGGTGGGGAGATAGGCTGATTGAAGGTAAAAACAGTGACCAGAGGTTTCACAAGGCTGATTGAAGGTAAAAAACAGTGACCAGAGGTTTCACAGCTTCACAAGGCCTGGGATCAAAACTAGCTTGAGCTAAATACAACTCACATGGCAGTTAATATACATATATTTTTGACACAGAGTCTTACTTTGTCACCCTTGGTAGAGTGCTGTGGCGTCACAGCTCATAGCAACCTCAAACTGTTGGGCTCAAGTGATTCTCTTGGCTCAGCCTCCCAAAATAGCTGGACCACAGGCACCTGCCACAATGCCCAGCTGTTTGTAGAGACGGGGTCTCACTCTACCTCAGGCTGGTCTCAAACTCCTGAGCTCAAGCAATCCACTGGCCTGGGCTGGATTACAGGCCTGAGCCACCACACCTGGCCTGGCAGTTAATATGTTAAGTGCTGACTAGGCGCCTGTGGCTCAACGGGCTAAGGCACCAGCCACGTACACCTGAGCTGGCGGGTTCGAATCCAGCCTGGTCCACCAAACAATGATGGCTGCAACCAAAAAAAAAAAAAAATTGGCCAGGGGTTGTGGTGGGCGCCTGTGGTCCCAGCTACTTGGGAGGCGGAGGCAAGAGAATCGTTTGAGCCCAGGAATTGGAGGTTGCTGTGAGCTGTGATGCCATGGCACTCTATCCAGGGTGACAGCTTGAGGCTTTGTCTCAAAAAAAACAAAAACAAAAAAAAAATATGTTAAGTGCTAGTTGTTAAACTGGTAGAATATTCAGCTCAAAAAAATTTTGGAGAAGTTGGCTGGGTATGGTGGTTTAACATTTGTAATCCTATCACTTTGGGAGGCCAAGGAGGGAGGATCCCTTGAGCTTAGGAGTTCAAGACCAGCCTAAGCAAAAGCAAAACTCAGTCTCTACCAAAAATTGGAAAAATTAGCTGGGCATTGTGCCTGGTGTGGGCACCTACAGTCCTAGCTACTTGGAAGGCTGAGGCAGGAGGGTTGCTTGAACCCAGGAGTTTGAGGTTGTGCCACTGCACTCCAGCCTGGACAACAGAGTGAGACTGTGTCTTTTTTTTTTTTTTTTTTTGAGAAAAGTTGACCAAAAGCAGTGTTATTCAAATTATAAGCAGCGGTCGCAAACTTTATTTTACTTACTTATATTTTTTGAGACAGGGTCTGGCTCTGTCTCTGGGGGATCATCACAGCTCACAAAAAACCTCAGATTCCTGGGCTCAAGCAATCCTTCTGCCTCAGCCTCCCAAGTAGGGATTTACGGGCACCTACCACCACACCTAGATAATCTTCCTAGTTTTTGGTAGACACAGGGTCTTGTCTTGTTCTTTCTGGTCTTGAAATCCTGACCCCAAGTGATTCTCCTGCCTCAGCCTCCCCTAGTGCTAGGATTACAGGTGTCAGCCATGGTACCCGGCCCACAAACAGCATTTAAATAAGTAGAATATAGGAGCAAAGAAAAAAATAAATCAAAGGCCAACAATGCACTGAAGTCAGAATTGTGTGAAATGTTTGTTGGCTCCCTGTGTAAAGTCACAGTCAGTGTAAGTGGGTGAGTGACCAGCCCAGCTGTGCCAGCTGGGAGGTGGGCAGGCAGGGCTGAGACCTGGTCACACCTTGGGGTTTGGCTCCATCCTGTGAGCAGCAGGGAACACCTGTCATGCAGTGGTGTGGCAGGCTGTAAAGAGACAGGAAGTGACAAGAACAATTAGCCCACACTTGGAAATAAAGGAAAAGGAGGACAAGGTGTCTTTCAATGTCACAGCAGAACAATATCTAATAGACCCCCTAAGGATTATTTAATGCACTAGGGCAGTGCTGTCCAACAGAAACATGATACAAGCTGCACTAAGTAATTTAAAATTTCCTTGTAGCCATGTTAAACAAAAAGATGCAAGAGAAATTAACCGTATTTAAGCTAATATTCTAAGATTATCATTTCAATGTGTAATCAATATAAAATATTGCTATGAAACATCTTTCTTTCCATACACTGTTTTTTAATTCCGGCATGTATTTTATACTTTACAGCACACCTCAGTTCAGACTGGTTTAAGGGTTCGAGGCCACTTGTGACTCGAAGCTACTGAACTGAACAGCTCAGCTCTGGGGAAATGTACCTTTGTTTTGACATTTTGCTAGAGATGAGGGCTCAGATTCTATGATATTAGCTAATAACTGGCAGAGCATTAATAAAGTGTAAGTAATTTCTGCAACTTTTTGTTTAAAAAAAGAAATAGGGTGGCGCCTGTGGCTCATCAAGTAGGGCACCGGCCCCATATACCGAAGGTGGCGGGTTCAATCCCGGCCTTGGCCAAACTGCAAAACAGAAAAATAGCTGGGCGTTGTGGCGGGCGCCTGTAGTCCCAGCTACTCGGTAGGCTGAGGCAAGAGAATTGCCTAAGCCCAGGAGTTGGAGGTTGCTGTGAGCTGTGTGAGGCCTCGGCACTCTACCGAGGGGGATAAAGTGAGACTCTGTCTCTACAAAAAAATAAACAAAAAAAAAATAAATAAAAAAAGAAATAACAAGACGGCGCCCATAGCTCAGTGGGTAGGGCGCTGGCTACATACACCAAGGCTGGCGGGTTCGAACCCTGCCTGGGCCAGCTAAACGACGACAACTGCAACAAAAGCATAGCTGAGTGTTGTGGCAGGTGCTTGCAGAGTCAGCTACTAGGCAGGCTGAGGCAAGAGAATCGCTTAAGCCCAGGAGTCTGAGGTTACTATGAGCTGTAATGCTACGACACTACCCATGACGACAGCTTGAGACTCTTGTCTCCAAAAAAAAAAACCCCCAAAGGCGAAGATTTTATTTCCAGTAGAACATTAGATTTGTAACGAACACAGTCATCTATTTTGGCATTTTCTCTTTTCCTCTGGCTGCTGTTAGAATTTTCATTATACTTTTGGTTTCAACCATTTGCTTAGGTAGTGGTGTGTGTGTAATTCTTCCTGCTTGAGGTTTTTGTGATTCTTGAAAGCTCAAGTGCTTCCTGGTGACTTGGTTATCACAGTTCAGGAAGAGTCTGTCCGTTCCTATATTCCTTTGAAACTGGCTTTGGCATCCTGCTGGTCCCCTCATTCATAAATCATCGGCATGTACGCACTATATATATATATATTTAGTTTTTTTTAGAGACAGAGTCTCACTTTACCACCCTCAGTAGAGTGCCGTGTCACACAGCTCACAGCAACCTCCAACTCCTGGGCTTAGGTGATTCTCTTGCCTCAGCCTCCCAGCAGCTGCGACTACAGGCGCCTGCCACAACACCCGGCTATTTTTTTGTAGTAGTTTGGCCGGGGCCAGCTTTGTGCCAGGTTTGAACCTACCACCCTCGGTATAAGGGGCCAGCGTCCTACCCACTGAGCCACAGGCGCTGCCCTATTTTTTTTTATTGTTGGAGATCGAGGGTCCAAAAAACCAAGTTATACTGATTGCATTTGTTAGGTAAAGTCCCTCTTACAATTGTGTCTTGCCCCCAAAAGGTGTGGCACACGCCAAGACCCCACCTCCTCACTCTTTCCCTCTCTCTGCTCTTCCTTTCCCCACCCCTCCCTCATTCTTTCTCTCTCTGCTCTCCCCTTCCTCCACCCCCACCCCATTGTGTCATTGTCATTAATTGTCCTCATATCAAAAGTGAGTACATAGGATTCATGCTTCTCCATTCTTGTGATGCTTTACTAAGAATAATGTGTTCCACGTCCATCCAGGTTAATACAAAAGATGTGAAATCTCCATCTTTTTTAATGGCTGAATAGTATTCCATGGTGTACATATACCACAGCTTGTTAATCCATTCCTGGGCTGGGGGGCATTTAGGCTGTTTCTACATTTTGGCGATTGTAAATTGAGCTGTAATAAATAGTCTAGTGCAAGTGTCCTTATGATAGAAGGATTTTTTTCCTTCTAGGTAGATGCCCAGTAATGGGATTGCAGGATCAAATGGGAGGTCTAGCCTGAGTTCTTTGAGGGTTCTCCATACTTCCTTCCAAAAAGGTTGTATTAGTTTAGAGTCCCACCAGCAGTGTAAAAGTGTTCCCTTCTCTCCAC